>OVAX01000794.1:0-63979 GCA_900406405.1 Lepidium africanum | reverse complement strand
ACTTGCAATCCTACTCAAGTTCCAATGGAGTTTGGTTTGAAAGTTTCAAAAGCTTTGGAAGCAAAACAAGTCGATGCTACAACTTATCGAAGGATAATAGGATGTCTTTGATCNGTCGATGCTACAACTTATCGAAGGATAATAGGATGTCTTTGATCCCTTCTACATACAAGACCCGATCTAGCTTTCTCGGTAGGAGTTTTAAGTCGTTACATGCAAGATCCGAGAGAGTCTCATGCTATAACCCTTAAAAAAATACTAAGGTATGTAAAAGGAACTTTAAATTATGGCCTTAGAAACGAAAAAGAAGGAACAAAAGAGATCATAGGGTATAGTGATAGTAGTCACAATATTGATGTCAATGATGGAAGGAGCACAACGGGGCATGTATTCTACTTAGGAAAGACATCAATTTCTTGGTGTTCTCAAAAGCAAAAAAATGGTGGCTTTATCCTCATGTGAGGCTGAGTTCATGGCTGCAATGGAAGCAGCAAAACAAGCCATTTAACTTCAAGAATTGATGAGTGAAGTCATAGGAAAGGAGTGCAAGAAAATGATGATTCGACTCGACAACAAGTCAACCATAGAACTCATGAAAAATCCAGCTTTTCATGGTCGTAGCAAACACATACACAAGTGTTATCATTTCATTCGTGAGTCCATTGAGAACGGTCAAATTGAAGTTGAGCATGTGTCCGGAAACAAGCAATGTGCGGACATACTAACAAAATCTTTGGCAAGACTCAAGTTCAAGGAGATGAGGACATTGATAGGACTTTAAGATATTTCGAAGAAAACTTTTGAGCTTAAGGGGGAAAATGTTGGATAAGCTCAAAAGAAGATAGCTTGGAGAAANAAAAGAAGATAGCTTGGAGAACAAGGTTCTAACAAGATATTCTCCAAGATACACTAGGATTAGAAGGATATAATCCTAATAGGTTTAGGTTTAATAAAGTTGTGTTAAATCTATAAATACCATAGTTGAGTTGTGACTAAGGTAAAACTAAGAGTTGTTTAGTTTTGTGCAGATTTTCTAAGCAATAAAGAAGAGCTATTTCTTTAATCAAGGTGTTAAGCAAAGCATCAAAGTAATCTCGATTTTGATTTCAATCCTTCAAACTTAGATAGTGACTATCGAATTCCACACATAGTATACAAAATCGGTCTAATTGCACAAATTTGTAAACCAACAATTGGTTACGATTTCAAATCATTAATTAACGGAACTGAAACCAATTTTAGACTTGACCAAATGTCAAATAGATAACATTTATCCTAACCCGCTCAAATTTGGTTGTCAATTTGAGATTTGGTCGGGTTTAGATTTGGTTAATTAATGATTTAAGATCGTAACCAATTGTTGGTTTACAACAAAACCATAATTATCCAGCAATTTGTGCAATTAGACCGATTTCGTATACTATGTGTGGAATTCTATAGTCATTATCTAATTTTGGGTGCAATTAGACATTGCATGTATACTTTAGATAGAATTAGACTGTGGGTCTAAGTATAGGTTGATCAGTTGTTATATCGAAACTTTGAGGTGGAAATAGACCGTTGACCCAAATGTTTACCAAATGTGTTTAAAAATTTATACATAATACAAAACACAAGTTTGCAGTACATATGAATAAAAACCAATTGTTTTGCATTCGACTAAGATATATATCAGAAATGTTTAGATGATTTAAATAAGTTTTTTTTTTGTCGTCTGAATATTATTGATAAAGTCTAATAGATTAAAGTTGCAGAATTAAAAAAAAGTAAAATCAAATTGGGCTCAACAACAGCCCAGAAACCATTTGCCCTAGCTAGGAAGGGTTGAAAACTTGAGTAGCCACACCAGCCGTCTCCGGTGAAACGACAAGGGAGACATCGCCGAGTTGAGATTGCAAACAAACAACAAACAGATCTGCACCACCTAAGTTGAAAAACATCACTGGAAAACTGATTCAGAGAAACACCACCAATTTGCTACCCTGAAGATTTCAACGCCTCAAGATTCAAACTCTGTTGTCTTGAAATTTATCCACATGTACTGTGGCAGCACCTGAAAAATTACTTTTGTAGGTTAAGCAGTGGCATGTAAGAAACCCTAAAGAGGGAGTTGCCGATGATGGTGAAGCACATGGATTGAAGGGCAGATCTGGAGAACCATAAAAACAAAGGAAATATTTATTAAACCCCACAAGAGGATGAGGTTGGGCAAGAGTAAATATTCTGGTCGATCCGGAAAAGCAACGACAGAACTGAGGAAGCCTCCAGCAAGACACCGTCAATCACCACCTTTATTTTGAATGTAAAAGTAAAAAAAAAAATTCGACCAAAAACAAAGATAAAAACGAAACCGAAGGAAGAAAATTAAAGAGGAAAAATAACACCGGCGACCCACTCTCTAAACTAAAGCAGCGGTTAAGGTTTGCCCCGCTGACTCTCTCTCGTTCCTACGTCAGTGGTTTGATTAATTTAAATAAGTTTATGTTATCCAAATAAGCAAAACAAAATATTATAAACCGGAAACGAAGATAGATTTCAAAAGTGTTTACCATTAATATTGCAAAACCATGATTTATACTATATTATGGACCCAAATTGTCCTCACGCTATAGGTAAGCTTTGGAGTCAATCTAGCTTTTTTCTCAACCCCATTAAGTCCATTACCTAATGGGCTCTTATTGTTTTATTATAGGCTTATTCTACATAATTTACTAAGCCCAAATGAACAATGCAAAAGTTTCAGAATTTTGAGCATCTACTATTTTTTGTTTGGTAAATATTTTAAAATATTCATATGATACCATTTTTTATAAATAATACTAGTTTTTGTTTACGTAAATAATAGTAAAAATATATAATTATAAATTATGTTATAAGAAAATATCTAGAAAGATTTATAAGATTTTTATAGAGTATTTTTATAAAATGCTCATAAAACTCTATAAGATTTTAAGGTTTATAAATTATGTTTACAAAATTCATAATTAAAAAGGAACTTTTAGTGGTATTTTGAAAAGGTATATCATAAAAGTGTATGTTAAATTGATTAGGTAACGTTGGAATCATCAAAATTTGATACATTGATTTGTGCATTACCCACCACATTAAAATCAAGTGAGTATATAATATATGTTTAATACTCTTAACCATAAATTTTTCTAAATTAGCTAGGTACAAATCCCACTAAATCATATCTGACGTCTCACGTAATGTTGTTGTAAATCTCTAATATTAATATTTATATATTGAACTAATGGTGTCTCAACTAATTTCTTATGTCACATTTGTATAGTTGGAAGGAAACCTAGATTTCAATATGTTTATATCAGTTGCTACCATGTTTATAAAAAGCTGATCTGTTTATATATATAAAGAGATATGACATTTGTAGTAATTTATCAGACTCCAAAAAAAATATTTATTAATTTTTAACTGCTCTATTTCTTTTGATGATGATATGCTGATAATCATGATAGTAGTATGATGTTTATTGTATGGTGATGATACTACGGTGAAAATTATGACACCAAAGGACTAATACTTATTTAATTGGTTTCTATTTAGTTTTAAATAAATGGTATTAGTTAGATACGAGGAGAAAATGTTTTTTTCTCAAATTTTTAAATATATATATATATATATATATATATATTTACCAAAACTTGGTTTCAACTTTGTAGTTGTATAATCCCACACCATAGATTTTGAAGTTTAGATATGAATCGAAAAATTTCGATCTGATTATCAACCAGAAAACATATTGATGTGTTAATATATAATTATCTATTAATACATTACAACCCAACCAATAATCCATCAACTCATCAAATCATTCTTCTATGTGACTCAAAAATTCATTAGAATCAAAATATTCCAAATTTAGAATTAATGGGCTAGACTCATGAGATCCAACCAATATCAACAGCTAAATATATGTATGTGATCAGTTAAAATATTATTCACTATGTTTTTTGCTTTTGGTTACTAGTGACAAGTGACTAATTAAGTAGACACACTAAAACATAAAAGTATAAAACACAGTAAGTGGGGTTGATTATGCATACTTTGTCATTACAACCTTAGTGTTTCTTCACTTTGTTGTCTCCCTTAATTTGTGCCATTAACATATAAATATTTCATCTTATAACTAAAGTTTAAGCTATCTTTCATTTTTTTTTCTCTCTTTTTTTTTTTGGTAAATAGTTGTAGAAGAAATCGTGGCCGACAAGAGTCATCATGGTATCGAATGCTCTTTTTTATTTTTATTGTCAATAAAATTATATAAAGTATATTCTTTTCTTTACTTTGATAATGTGGGTGGAATTAATAGAAGAGGAATGTGATTCATATTATGTCATCATCTCTTTTCTATCTTTCTTTCATTTTGTGATCATTCTGTGACCAAAAAGATAGTTGAAAGTCGAAACTTTAAACTGTCTTGTAAAGAATTTGGAAAATTTTAAACCTTTTACGAAAAAGAAAGAATTTGGAAAATTCACTTCTATAACCGTGACAATTTACTAACACTTTTCATGGTGACGAGTAGTAGTTTACTTTATACATTTTCAATGGGATCATTAGTTTCTGTAGAGATTAAAGTCCACCGTATCTATATGTATATATAGTATAAGAAAAACAATACACATAATACAAGAACTTAAATTGAGGCTATAAATCTATTTATATCATAATTCACATATATGACATCACTTCAAAAATCATACAATAACAATTTTTGACCAGAAAATTCTGTTAAGTAATTAAATATCCATCTCCGCAATATTTCTTATTAAGTTCGAGTCTAAAAATTTCATATGATAATGTTTTAAGTTTAAGGAGATTTAGATTATGAACCAAAATTTGTCTATTAAATTATTTTTCATAAAAAAAATTGACCCATATATATATATATATATATATATATATATATATTAACACAACAATATCTTTTTTTTGTTGATCGGGAGTTCGGAGTAGATTATAAATCTTCCAAAACTGGGACCAACGATCAAACTATGAACATATTAAGATTAACCTCTACGCTTAAACCAATAGTTCACCGTATCGTGGTCAATAGTTATATCTTAATGAAGAAAAAAAAAAAACTGGTTTGTGGGGTAATGATGCTTCATCTTAAGTGAGAATAGTAGTGGCAAAGCAAAACAATGTGCCCTAAACTTGAAACTCTATATTACAATTTATATTAAACTCTCTCAATTATTTCCAAAGCACATCATTAGTATTTGTATTGTACGTCCGGTGACATCCCACGTGGCCCGACGCTCCCTATCTCTAACATCTTTATAATAACGAAAGTGATTACTTAACCAAAAAATAGAGAAATCAACTTGACAAATTAAATAATAATTAAGATATAAATTGTTAATTATGTGGTGAGATAAGAGCAAGAGAATCTTGCGTGTCTCGTGGACATTATTGGTCGATAAATCTGAATGTACGGAATGAGGTAAATCTTACGTACTTGGAAGTTTCCATCTTCTTAATTAAGTCTTTAAGCATTTTTCTTTCTCTATAGATTTTAAGATCTTTAGTTAGATATCTATGAATCCAAAGATAACTTTTGCTCTTCCCTTAGATTTATCTTAAGTTCTTAGTGAGTTTTTTGTTATTATAACTTGCATCTAAATTAAAGACTAAAGTATCATCTTGTGATATATAATACTAGTTTCTGGACTTAATGAACCCACCAAGCATAAATGCCTAACTAAATGGCATTATCAGTTAAACTGAATGAAATTTATTGTTTATGACCACTAATGTTAATTTTTGTGACAAAAAAAAAACACTAATTCTAATTTAATAATATTCGATATATGAAATATCAATCTATTGAATTCAGGTTTGACTCTAGATAATTGCTCAATCTTATGTAGTAAAAATTCAGATTTGATTTATTGATGGAGTCTTGTTGATTTATTTTGACAAACAAATATCTATATAGAATTACAAATTTAACAAGGCCAATTGTAAAATTATTTAAGATTAATAATATAATGAACTTGAAGTCACTAGTCATAAAGAAACTCTTTTTTTTTGGTCGTGATAAACAACTAAATTTTATGTGAAATTAAACTGCAAAAATGACATACAAAAATTAACTCTTTTACTTTTGTTTATACATTTAATGGCAATAGTAGTATTTATCATTAAGTTCGTAGGCCCTATATCTCGTCATGTAACAAACACTAGCTTCTGAATTTATTATTTCAATAAATATAAAAACTAAAACAATATATAAACAATTAAACACACACTTAAAAAAACTTATTTCACAATTATATTGGTTGGTTCGTAACTTCGTATCAGCTTCCTGTCCAAGTGATTCAGTTTGTGTGAACTAGATTAACCATCATGTCCAAGTGATTCAGTTTGTGTGAACTAGATTAACCATCACTGCCTCTTTGTCTATAGCTAGTAAACCATCTTTATTCTTCTTCTAATGAATAATTGAATGCATTAAATCCTTTAAATATTTCACTTCTAAACTAGAAATTATATATAGTTCAATAGCAATAATTTCGTTGTGATGCTGTCAAGTTAATTGAGTAATGGATCTACCTACACTATAAACCATCTTAAAAGCTTTTCTAGATTTGTATAGAATTATTAGTTAGCTTATGTCTATCTTACTAGTTATTAAATTTTCTAATAAATTATTTTTAGTATCCACTTGTAAGAAACAAACGGTACATTCATCAACATACAATAAATTAAACTTACTTAGTAATTGATCTTAGGTAAAATAATTCAGAGCATCGCTCTATGAAGGTGAGTTATAGGAAACATTCATTTTTCATTTCATTTCGATTAATAAAGCCAAAGAAAATTATAAATATAGATTACATAAGCCGAAAGAAAACAAAAAGAAATTTTTGGAAACTACACTTTAGCAAAAAAAATCAAAATAATAAGTTAGTATGATAGATTTCAAAAGATTTTAAGAAGAAAACGATGGCCAAAAATTGCACAAAATAGTTTTTCTAAGCTTAATGTACATGAATATATGTAGTTTAGAATATGTTTATGCAAAACATTTCATTAATATAACCTACTAAAAAGGTAAAGAACTTTATTTGCCTTAATGCATTAAAAATTGTTGAAAACACAAAGAACTAATGCTCAAACACTTAAGAAAATACTAAATATGTATATAAATATTTAATTCTATTTATTGTTATTATTAATTAAAATCAAATATAATATTGGATATTAGTTAAAAGTTAAATTTTAATTTACTGAAAACAAATGTTTTTTTAAAATATCTAGATAATTTTATAATTTATCGAATCATAAAATTATTGAAATTGATCTAATTTAAAATATTTGAGTTGATTTTTTTTTAAATATAGATAATGTATCGATAATTTTAATTTACAGAAGTGAAAACAAATGATTTTAGTTATTCATTTGTGTTTCTGAGTTTCACTATTAATCATCGCAGATGGAAGATAATTCAATATACAAATGTATTGGGACATAGAGAATATTCCACTACAAATAATGTAGTTTCTCACCTTGTTCAAATTTCAGGATTTTTTTATCGATAAGCTACATACAATACTCTTACACGTCCAAAACGTATTCAAAACGTATTTATTGAGCTGGAATTCAACTTCATTGATATTTTGTACACTTGATAAATTTTTGTATACTTTTTATAATTTATCATCAGTTATTCTCTTGATAAAATGTTTAAATTAGCCAATTATGTTACTGATTCATAGTTTTGGAGGCGTATGGTTAAACGGTTCAAGGTTTAGTATAAATTTACACCTTCTAGTGTGAATTATTTTATATATATAAAACATACATTATAAAATGTATATAGCGGATAGATTAATAATATAAATAATTGAGACAAAACAATGAAACTAGTAGCTAAGGTTAATAATTGGAGGAAGAGATAAAGAGATTGTGGAATTTACAGAGAAAACAGCTTTACATATAAATAAATGTGGTGGTTGTGATTGTCCAGTTTGGCTTGTCGATGCATTGGCCTCAATGACATTAATCATTATGATTCCGCACGTGTTCCACTCATCTCAATCTTTTAAGTATTGAGTTTTCACGAACACACCAAAAAATCTCCATTAATGAATGAATTTTTCTTTTCTTTTTTTGTTAAAGCTGAATTCTTATGATGATATCAATGTTATAGCCAAGTTTTGTAATGCTCAAAACTAGACACAGCCATTTTCCTTAATCATCATCGATGTTTGTCAACATAATAGGTGAAATTATGGTCAGCAAGTTGCTTGATCATTGCATTAGTAATGTAGTTCTATTACATTGATCAATTCATTTGAATGGAAATTGATATACATTTGAAGATTTAGAATTTATTCAGAAAGTTTTTATTTTGAAATCATACAAAGTTGATTTTGCAAATCCAAATAATAAGTTTTGAGTAAGAATTTCAAGATTTATATTTTAAAGAAAATCTACTATCAAATCCACTCAAACCTATTATAAAAACAAATTCATAGTCAAATTTTTTAATGTTTTTTTGTCAGCCTCAAATTTTTAATTCTGAATAATGAATGATTTTGACTAAAATTTCTAAATGCTAAAACTAATAACACATAGTTTTTTTTTTTTTTTGTCAACGGCAAATTATATTAATAAGCAGAAATCAAGAGTTGAAATTATATCAATGAATCATAAGCAGTCTCTCTAATATGACGAGTAAGAGTATACGCTTTATGATTTAAAGATCTTGGAATGAAAGAGATGGAGAGATCGAGAAATAAAGAACGTAACTGAGTAAACTCCTCTTGATAGGGAAGAAAATCCGGCCACTCCTCCGGACTATTAAAAATCTTTAGAACCGTCTCACAATCTGTCGAAAACCTCCACCTCTGTAATCCGTAGCGCCAAAAGTGACTCCAAAGCCCAAAGAATCGCTACTATCTTTGAGTGAAGGGCATAAAGACTTCGATTGACGCATCGGGTACCCATGCAGCTTCCTTTCACTAAATCTGGAAAGCAGAACCACCCTAAGCCAGTTTTAAGGTCTGAGCTCTTCCAAGAAGCGTTCACTAGTCATTTGTAGCATGTGAAACTTTGATTAGAGGTGGATGGAAAAACCAAAAAACACTTCTTGACAGAAGACTAAACTACTAGGGCGATTCGAAGTCCCCATGTTTTAATAACAAAACTGAACTACATAGTTTTTAATAAAGATTTTAAATTCCTGTTTAAATAACAAATAACTTTGATGATAAATTTTAAATCAATAATTAAATAAATACATAAATTTTGCAAAGATTTTCAAATCTATTAAAATCTACTTTACAATTAGCTTTTCTTAGTTCATTAGCTCCAACAATGCCATGCAAAATATCTAATTGCGACCAGAAGATCTAAAAAATGTAAATAATTGTTTTTACTATATTTCGATTTCTTCTAATAAAAATGCACATTATAGAATTTACCATAAAACTAATACCACCACACACATAGCTTAAACATATTTTATAAATTATTGAACTACTATATACTAGTTATAAAGTTGCAAGAAAAAACAACATAAAAAATGTGATGTTCAAATCTCAAGAGATACAAAAGATTTTCTTGTTATAGATTCAACTTTTTAAATGTATACAATATTTATGGTTTCTCTTGTTGCAAATGAATTCTCCAGATCGTTTATTTTAAAGAATTAACTGAGTAACAATTTCACTATAGTACTTTCATCAATACCAAAAAAAAAAAAAAATTCATTATAATATTAGAGAAAATAAAAAGGTTCAAAAAGGCAAAACACAATTCGAAATTCACAAGTGTATAAAATTGGACACGAGGAGACATAAACGCAACGTATCAGACCCACTCGTCTTCTTCCTTTTTATCTCTTCTCTTTCTCCAATGGAAACACGATCATCCTCTTCTCCTTCTCTTTCACCGGAGACTCATCTCAACCTCAACAATCTCAAAGCTCTTAAACTCCTCGGAAAAGGAGCCACTGGAACAGTTTTCCTCGTTCACGACTCTGTTTCTGACTCCTCTGCTTCTTCTCCATTTGCTCTTAAACTCGTTCAAAAATCCTCCGACTCTTCTCTCCGCCGTGCACGGTGGGAAATTCAGATTCTCCAACGTCTTTCCGATGACTCAAACCAAAATCCATTCCTCCCAAAACTCTTAGCTTCATCAGAATCATCTGAATTCATCTCTTGGGGTTTACCTTACTGTTCCGGTGGTGATCTTAACGAACTCCGTCATCGCCAAAACGACGGCGTTTTTAGCTCCTCCGTTATTAAATTCTATTTGGCTGAAATCGTCTGTGCGCTTGACCACCTTCATTCCATGGGCATCGCTTATAGAGACTTGAAACCAGAGAATATTCTCCTTCAAGAGTCAGGTCATGTTACTCTAACAGATTTTGATCTCTCTTGTAGCTTAAACAAACCAACCCGGCCCGATTTCCACCAATCCGACCCGGAATCCGACCCGAAACCCGAATCCGATAAGAAAAGTTTGAGTTTCTTCCGGGAGAAGAATAAAACGAAATCCAATCGGGTTAACCCGATTACCAAACTAACCCGACCCCGATTTTATCAATCCGACCCCAAATCCGACCCGGAACCCGAATCCAAGTTTACTGATAAGAGAAGTGTGAGATTTTTCAATCAGAAGAAGAAACCGAAATCCGCTCGGGTTAACCCGATAACCCGAAGGAGACTAAGTTTTTCCGCCGGCGAGAGATCAAATTCCTTCGTCGGAACTGATGAATACATATCACCGGAGGTAATTCGCGGCGACGGACATGATTTCGCCGTCGATTGGTGGGCTCTTGGAGTTTTAACATACGAAATGATGTATGGAAAAACTCCATTCAAAGGAAGAACCAAAAAGGAAACTTTTCGTAACGTGTTGATGAAGGACCCTGAATTCGCCGGAAAACCAACGGAATTAACTGATTTAATCAGTCGGTTATTGGTGAAAGATCCGATGAAACGGTTAGGTTTTCGGCGAGGAGCAGAGGAGATAAAAGAGCATGCTTTTTTCAGGGCAGTGAAGTGGGATTTGTTAACGGAAGTGTTAAGACCACCGTTTATTCCGTTGAGAGATGACGGAGAAGTAACGGAAAATGGGTTTGGAATAAAGGAATATTTCGAGAAACTGAGAATGCCGCCGTTACCGTTACCGCACGAGTGTTCTGAAAATAATGTGTTTATTGATTTCTGAATCTACGTGTTCGTGGAAGAATCTAAATTAGTTTTTTTGATTTTGATGTGTATAAAAAAATTATTGTTAGAACAAAAATCAAGAAAACGAAAATGTGGATGATGTATTAAATTATTATCCATATTGTAACCGATAATTAGATGAACAAATAACGTTTTGATTTAGTAACGCATTTTTTGGTAAAATTGTTTCTCTTTTAGTTGTAGCAATAGAATCCACAAAGCTCCACCAAGTCTTCCAAATCCCTATTTATATTACATCAAGCAAAACTATGAATTTTAGAATCAAAGTCGGGTTAAAAAATAAAATATTACATCAAGCAAAATTTATATATAGAATTATGAATTTTGTTAGAATCAAAGTTGGGTAACTAAAGTAAAAATGACATTCAACTAAAGGTATTTATCCATGAAATTATTTTGCAATAAACATTAAAGTAAAACATTACTGTTACTCACTAACCTCACGGCCTAATTGGTTTCGTAAAGCATTGTACTTGATGATTACAAAGTTAAGTAAACGATACAATGAATATCATAAAGTTGCGGACTTTCATATATGCCCATCAAAATCCGGGAAAAATTAATAAACTTTAGATATGAGAAATTTTTAGAATTTTAAAACTTGTTCACGAGTTAAAGCATATCTGTATTTGTAATCTGTAAATAGTTTATAAATAATATGGAATATAACTTATAGTTTTGGAGATTCACGTGATTTGTGCATGGTCACACTCATCTATAGAAAACAATAAAACGATAATAATAAATATTTTAGATAATGGATAAATAAGTAATTGAGTTGGGTTAATATGATATTTTGAAATATAGGCGACAAAGAATAGGTCGAGATGAGTAAGTCACGGGTAAAAATGAGGCTTGGCAATATTAAGAAGACACCTACAAAGCTAAAACCTTTTCAAAGGTTTTGTAGTATTAAGAACACACCTAGCTAGCTACATTTTCTTTATGGTTTTGTTGAAAAGTAGGTCGTCCTTTCATGAGTTGGTTCAGCCAAATCTGAGCTATACTGAGATACACACACGCTTAGCTACATTCACTTCATTATTGACATATGAACATAATGTTTTCAACGAGAAACAATTAGTATTAATTAGAACAAACTTATATAGTTAATATTCATTTCTGTAATTTTCTCCACAAGAATTTAACTTAGATAGATTAGAGTAGACATGTAAACTCACATAATAAGATTTAAATTTTAGGTCTTGTCTATTTAATATTTCATTTGTTTTATAATAAATGTTGTTCTAACGTTTTTTTCACAAATTAAAAAAACATATTAAAATTCTATTATACTTCTCAAAACTAGTTGAATTTTAACATATTTTTTCTTTTATTGGTTAATAATAAGATTAAACTAGATAATATATGATAAAAGTTACATCATAAATCTAAAACGACACTTATTTTGAAACGAAAAAACAATCATAAAATGACATTTATTGTAAAACGGAAAGAGTAATTAGTAACATAAAAAAGCAAAGTTAATTTCTATTTTGGGACTCACTTTATTATATAGATTTTTAGAGTTATTTTGATACTTTTGAGTAGTGAGAAAAGACAAAAAAAGAGAGAGAAGAAAGATAAAGACTATATATTGACAATCAGACATCTATATAAAATGACAAAATTAAAATTTGATGATTTTGACAAAAGAAAAACAGAAAAATTAGAAAAATTAGTGGAAGGCAAAGAAAGACAAAAGGAGGGGGGGTTTAATGCTTACAAAATCATCTCACGTGTTGTGTTACCAAACCCATCAACAGCCCAACCCCCAAATGCAGATATTCAGGAATTATATAATTTTCTTTATACTTTATGTAAGTTGTTTGTTTTGGAATCAAACTTGAAAACGATTTCATAACGAATACATGTCTTAATTTTTGCTGTACGTTACATATAACGTAATTACGTTTTCCTGCTTCAAGATTTTTGAGTAAACCATAAACATCTTTGAAAACAAAGCAAATACATTGTTAAGAAGAAAGTTCTGTGAGGCAGAGAAGCCGCAATGGCCAAAACTCGTAATTCACACTACGATATATGCTCCTTAAGCTCTAAACATTAAAGAGAAAATCCTTATAAGTGTTCTTTAATAAGTTTAAAGATTCAATCCAAACCAATCGTACAAAACAAAGTTTCCACTTGAAGAAAAGTTACCATATTTGTACAAAACAAAGTTTGACTTCCCTCAAATGTGAAATGCTTGTCATTTTCATTTGGCTAAAGGCATTCACTTGGACTTCCCCAGCTTTAGAGAGGAAAGATGATAATGTGTCGACGACTTTAGGTATCAGAAACTCCAATCCTCTATAGAGCATAATACAGGATTTCCATTGGTCAAAGTCGGTGATTCCCTAGAAACTAGAACCTCTGGTTATCAAAAAAAAATCAGTCCAAATAGCTTTTGTAATGGGCTTGCTTTCAGTACGTGGTATATTAACATCGTCGTTAAAATCCGCTAAGGCACTTATTCATGTCGTAAATGCTAACGCTAGGGCTTACAAACCATGGCTCTTCGTATCACCTAACAACATAGCAAAGTGAATGCAAGACATTTCTTCTCCTAGTAATAAATGTTAGAGAATAAACATTCAATTTCCATCTTGACTAACGATTGGTCTCCTCTCTCTATATCATCAAAGAATATTTCGAGTCTCTTATGTCACATCACAGTTTGAAAGATGAAAGCACAATAAAATAATGGCTTCGAACATATCTTCTACGATCCTACAGAGTTGGAGAGAACGTCCTCCTTTTTCCTACTCATTCAAAGTCAAAAACTTTTCTCAACTCGAAACCTCAACTATCTTCTCTAATGGCAAGTACAAATCCCGTTGTTTCTCCTCTGGTGATTACAAATGGTACGCATTTCACTTAAGTACCTTATATAGAGACTTTTTCTTTCTCGATATCGTTCAAAATCAAATACCTATATGTCAACTTTCTTCTAAAACATATCAGGAGAATGGTTATATATCCAAAAGAGAACGTCAATGAAAGTGGGAGTGGATTTATTTCAATGTATCTTGAAATAGATAGTAAAAGTCTCATATCTAGTCCACAACATGAGGTTTATGCAGATATCCGATTTTTCGTCTTTAACAAAAAAGAAAACAAATACTTTACTATTCAAGGTATGTATGTTAGTATGTGCATGTTGCTTTGTTACTCTCTCTTTGTATATATATATAATCAAGACTGTCTATATCTATATTAAGATGTGGAACCAAAGCCATTCAATTCACTAAGAACTCTATCAGGTTTATCGCAAGTGCTTTCGCTTGATACATTCAAAGACAAGAAAAACGGATACATTTTTGATGGAGATCATTGTGAGTTTGGTGTTGAAATCATTGTTGTTCTACCACCAACCAAATTGGAAATCTTCTCTTTTGATGATAATCTTCACCATTCTAAGTTCTGTCGGACTGTTAAACATTTCTTTGAGAGTAAAGAGAATCATTGCTTATCAGACAGTTTTCCAATGGGAGGAAATAACTGGTAAAATTATATATATATCATACAATTTATATAGTTCAATATTATATACATCATAAATAGTTAAACATAGCAAAATAATGCTTTTTGTAGGGTGTTGAGTTTGTATCCCAAGGGTTATCCAACACCGGGTAGTAAATGGTTATCCATTTATCTGTATTTATCAAACTATAAAACTATGAAGGACGATGAAGAGATCAACGTGGAAGTAATTATAAAAATTGAAGACCCATGTGGATCTAATCACATTACAAAAAAGAGTACACTAATTACTTTTCTTATATTAATCAACAAATGCTCACCTTACATTTTCTTTTTACTTGCAGTTAACGGTTGGTTCAATAATTCAGACTTAATTTTTGCTGTATGTTACATAAAACGTAATTACGTTTTGCTGTTTCATAACATTTCAAGATTTTAGAGTAAACAATAAACATCTTTATAACAAGCAAATACATTCGCAGAGACAAACAGTCAAACTCAGATTGATCTCTCTTCTGCAATACATTCTTCTCTTTAGAACTTGTTTAAAAGAAATTTCTGTGAGGCATTGCCAAACTTGTAATGCACACTACGATATGCTCCTTACGTACTGGTCAAGTGCAGTGTTGAACAATTCCGACCTTAAAAGATAAAATGAAACATAGTCAATAACCGGTTTAATCGATGCCATTAGGTATTATGATGATTGGTATTGGCCATGATGCAAGAATTGAACTATCTGTGTGAAGCTTACTTAATTGGAGATCCTGGGCTGTATATAGGATTCTTCACCACATATTCAACGTACAAGCTGTAGATGTACTTTAGGGATTCCCGTAAATCTCCTGTCTTTGGATGAGTTACTAAAATAATCTGTAGAAGAATACAAACATGTTATGGTTTAAGAGCTTGACGCTCAGATTCAATTGAGTAATCACTAAGAAGCTTCACATCTAGATATTGATTAGCAATCGTGGTCTAATGACTCTGGAAACTAATACTCATGTCTGCAAATATCTCAGTTTGAAGACTGCAAAGACTTCATCGATTTAAACATACCAATATCTGTTGAGCCATAAATCAGCTGAGACTGTGTTACTCTGAGAACACAACTTACTATTCTCACTTCTCCTACACTACAACATGGTTGCCATTTCTCTGAATACACTTGTCCCATTCAAGAAGATAAGCAACCAATCCGTTCTTGCTTCATACTCATCTCCTTATGTCCATTCTTTTTCTATATACTACGTAGAATCACATAAAATTCTTCATCTTCCTAGTAGAAACTAAAGTAATGGACCTTGAGGTTGAATTTTACAGGATACACTTCTTCCATTCATTTAAAATCCTTGCATAACTAGCCAGATTCCAGATAATATACATGAAACTAAAATTTGGTACATCTATGAGTAGCATGTTAAAGCTCAAAAGAAGAAGAGCAATGAAGCTAACCTTAATACCAGAGGGAGTCTCCATGAAGCTAAGCTTGTAAGTATTCGTACGGAAACTGTGGAACGAGCAACCTTGTCCAGGTAACTGTGGAACCCCAAGATTCCCCTTATCCGCACTGCAAAGCATAAGATCTAGCAAATCAATGACCTAATCATCCTAACATATCAATGGACACAAATTATCAAGAGATCAAATCGAAATGTCAAAACTATCGAAGCAAAGGATAAAATCTAACTTGACTGGATCCATCTTAGCAGTGAGGGATTTAAGAGAGAAGAGAAGACCAAACATGAGCTTATGATCTTGCTGAGGATTAAGCGTATGGAGAGGCCGATTCCATTCTTTGTACAGAAGACATACACCATTACGATTGAAAACATACATCATATGCGCGTTGTTTCCACTCGCCGTCGGAACCGGTGGCGACGGACTAATCTCGGATCCACCGAAGAATTGCATTCCTTTCGACTTCTTCGGTGAAAAAATTGGGTTTTCCGTTGATAGATCAAAGCTGAGATCAGAGCAATGTGACAACTTCGAAATCAGTACTCTCAATTTCAGTCGATGGAGAACGAGAGATGTTCGCGTCTTACTAAATTGGGCTTTCATTGGGCCTATAATAAACCTTACTTATAGACTAAATGACTTTCTGAAGCTATACTTAGTCGTGTAACTTTGATGAAAACTTATTTAATCTAGGCCCAATTAGATAATACACTTGCTATTCTCTAAAGCAAAAAAAAAAAAAAAATGTATGAACAAATTAAAATTTATTTCATTCCTTATTTGGTTTATGTATATATATATATAGTGTTTGTATTCTTTTAGAATAAAAGCTTTTTGGATCATGGTGTTGCCACTCTCTTGGTTAGAACTTATATGCTTGTGTTGATGATTAAAGTTGAGAAATTTTCAAGTATATAAAAATATTACTATCTTAAAAAATATTGTTTTTATTTTGGATGATTATAATGCTTTATTTAGTAGGATTCGCCACTAAGCTTTGGAAAACAATAAAAACTTTTTTAACCTTTTTTAGTGGTCTTACTTTGTAAGCGGACGTGTATATAAAAAGTTCATTAACTTGTAAAGAGAGCTTCTCTTTATAAACTAATTTGCAATTCTACTTGACTTTTGTTGATTATGAAGATACTTATTACTCCTAGTAAAATTACCTTATAGAAGTGTTAGTTTGAGTTTTGATCAATTTAGACATTTACCATAGTTATTGTCACCCAATGAAACTAGGATATTTAAGCTATAGATTAATTAATGTATAATTAGTTTTACAGAAATAGGGATTAAAAGTGGTGAAAGAAAAGAGCAAAATCGAAAAAATAGCATAAAAAAAGAGAAAGGGGGAAAGATTCTAAAGAAGTGGCTTACTAATTGTAGGTAAAGGATCTTCACACGCCTAAGGTTCCACGTGAGATTGTGCTTCTTCTGTTGTTGAATTCCACCTCGATTCTCACATTCTTCTAACCTTATCTTATATTTATGAGTCATTTTTATTTTCTTTGTTTCAAAGTTATTCACTACTTTCTTCCCATCAAAATCTTTTCTTACGAGAATTCATAGAAAGTATTTATATATAGTATATATTTGCTCAGCCATTCTATGTCAAATAATTCACGTC
This sequence comes from Lepidium africanum, assembly GCA_900406405.1. Classification (NCBI taxonomy): domain Eukaryota; kingdom Viridiplantae; phylum Streptophyta; class Magnoliopsida; order Brassicales; family Brassicaceae; genus Lepidium; species Lepidium africanum. Next base: position 46,174 of record OVAX01000794.1, on the reverse strand, counting down.
TTAATATAGAATTTTAACCATTGAATTGGTTAAATCTTTACTTTAGTTGGATTTTGCAGAATTCAAATTTTGCAAAATCAAAAAATATACAAACAATTTCTTGCTAGCATTTGGAGGGTCGATTTTTATGGATTTTAATAGATTTAATTTTTTTTACAAATCATGTGTTATTGAATCAATGATTTTAAAATCTATATTTATAAATCATGTGTTATTCAAGCATTGATTTTGAAATCCATATTTAAATTATGTGTTATTCAAACATTAAAATCTAGTTTATTTGATTTTCAAATCCACTTCATTTGATTTTAAAATCTTATAGATTTAAAGTTCCTTATGAATTTCTAAATCCATTAAAATTCATCTTCCGATAATCCCCCTTAGATATTTATGGAGGTTTTGGAGATTAATCTAAATATATGTTTGAGTGTCTTACTTTTTTTTGTCAAAGAATTTCTTACTTTATTATCAGTAACAATGAGATCAATAGAATTTTATTAAAATCAAACTTTAAATCCAAATTGTAAATGAAGTTTATCTCGTAAGGCTATATAACATATTCAAATTGAGCTAAGGTAGAAAAAATTATATATGTGCAAATATTTAACCAATTCAATTATTTGTATTATACATGTATATGTATATATATAGAATTCCAATTTATTATCATAAAATATTGTATATACCAAGTTAGTGAATTGATTGCCTAGAGGTTTGTCATTACTAATTTAAAAGTATAATTCAACCTACAAAAGATTGGACGTTTTGCAATGATTTTTTTTTTGTTGCAGATTATTTTTTCAAATTTGATGAAGAATTAGCAACAAATTTTAGTCTCCAATTAGCAATGAAGAATAGTGTATTTTTCAAATAACAATTCTACTACAAATTAACAACAAAATATATAGCACCAAATATTAGTTTTGTTTAAGAAAGTAATTCATCTCAAATATAAGTTTTGAAATTTTATTGTCTAATACGATCGTGGTTACTTATAAGTTTTCAAAATCGACACATATGTATGTCATAAAATTTGTCATTTTATGTTACGTATTTTTTGAATTTTTTTAATTATTATTTTGTTTCGTTTCTTGAAGTATATGAATTTTAAAACAAACCAGAATTTTTTTTATTATTAAGATACTTAATCGAGTATGTTGATTTTTGGATAAAAAATATATGATAAGTTGGTTGAAAGGTTTGAAACTAACATCATTATAATTGAAGTTAGTTTTGTATCATATATTTTTGTAATACAAATTGAAAGTTAGTTTTTCAGTAGTGTTTATGAGTTTTTCTATCAAAAGTCTAAGATAAATGTCTTTTGGGATATTGAGAATATTGTGATTCCTTAATTGGTTCCCATATAACTAAAGAAGCTGGATAAAATACTCCTACACACCCAAATCATATTCATTACCGAAATTCAATCTCATTAATATATATGTGTGATAATATATATATATATATATATAATGAAATATTTTTATATAAAATTATGTAAACCTCAATACTTATTCTATTTTAGATTTTTTTGTAATTAGGTAAAAGCAATCAACATGATAAATGATTTGAATAAGCATAAACTCATGATTCTATTGTTGAACAAGATTGGTTGCTTTCTTCTTTTAGAAACTTTGCTAGCTTTAGTTGACTTTTCTTATTGTGAATGTTGTTTGAAATGTATCCAACTAAACTAAAAAAAATGTATATTTTTTGTGCAGAAAATATGTTATTATACATAACGTTATAATTAATTATCATAAAAATATTGTATATCCAAGTTACTAAATTTATTGCTTATGAGTATGTGACTGAAAATCATAAATGAATTTCTATAATGTCGAAAATCAAACTAAGCAAAAATATACCATATTGCTAATTTAAAAGTAAAACTCATCCTACAAAAAATTTGACGTTATGTAATGATTTTTTTTGTAGCAGATTATTTCTTACAAATTTGATGCTGAATTTACATCAAATTTTAGTCTTTAATGAACAATGAAGAATAGTGATGTTCTATAAAAAAAATAACAATTCTACTACACATTAACTAGAAAATATACAACAACAAATATTAATTTCAAAATTAAGAAATATGTATGTGTCATAAAACTTGACATTTTATATTACGTATTTTTTTGGATTCCTTGTTTATTATTGCTTTCTTTATTGGCTCGAAGGATTTGAGTTTAAAAACCAAACAAAAAATTTCTTATCATTAAGTTGCCCAGTAGAGTATGTTGAATTGAACCATGTTACAATTAGTCAAAGTTTCGTAACGTGATTATAAAGTAGTAAATACATATATATATATATATATATTAACCGGTCCAATCATTCAACAAAATATTGTTAAATCTATTTCTAGATAACAAAAACATTGACTTATAAATTTGAAAACTATATCATGAATAACCGGCCCAATAAATTAATCGATTAGAAACCATTATTGTACTTTGGATATGGAAATTTAAAGTAGTTGTTAGAGAGCTCAGATCTACTGGACTTTACAAGGATTTACTGAAATTTGTATTCGGATATTTTAGTCATACTCATATGTATTTATTTCTGTGAAATTTGCAAATTTATAACATATAGATTTTATTAAATAACATTAAACTAAAACGTAAGTACATGACGTGTCCTATTATTTTATGCGTATAAACATACGTGTCTGATCGTCAATAGTTAGATTAAGTTGCTTGAAAGGTTCCCTAAAATTTGGAGCCCGATACTGGCATATCAACACCTGTCTGATTCCTATTATTTTAAAATTTTTCTTTTTCCATTTTATTTCTTTTAATTTGTTTTTGTTATTAAGTTTTCCGTCATTTCAATATGCGTCATATCGCCATTTTTATAGCTTTAAGTCAACAGCTTTTAATCTCACAATTAATATAGTCGTCGTTCTATTTAAATATTAATACTATTCTTTTCTTTTAAAGTACTGAAATCGTGTCGATTTAAAAGTCATTACTTAATTAAAAGAATATAAAATCCAAAAAACATTAAAAAAGCTGCTGTATTTTTGTTCACAACAAACGAGGAAAACCATAAAATAGCTAGTCATTATTGAAATCTTACAATAATTGGAAGTATTATAAACTTACAAAAATAAATAACAAACATATTTTACTATACACCAAAATAATTTTTTTCAACAATTAAATCCACAAAACCTAATTTATAACTTAAAATCCACTCTAAAAGCTTATTTTGTAAACTACTATAATATAACAGGTATGAATCGAATCGTGATGTCGAATCGTTAACTGGATAATATAATTACCATGATTAACCTAACCATTAAAAATAACTTTTTTTTAGAATAAAAAAATAATTAAATTTTGCTAAGGATAAAAAAAATGATTTTACTGTTACATAATATAATGGAAATAAAAGGTGGTCCCTAGGTGGCCCACACGTGTCAACATCAAGGTTCCACTCGTAATAAGATGAGACCACAAAGGGTATTTTTGTCATAACGCAAATAAATCCCAATCTCTACCTGCCTTCTGTTGTTATTTTTTTTCCCTCTCTTCCATAAGTTTCCCTCACGTTCCATTTTTTTTCTCTTTTTCTCCATTTTAATTTAATTTTTAATTTAGATTATTATCACTGAGATCTCTCGCCGGGAAAATCTCCTTTCTCCGGCGAAATCAGTGAAGCTTTCCGGTGTTAGTTTTCAACGGAGAAAATAACACGAGAAGAAAACAACTCTAAAGCTACTAAGATGGAGTCAGAATTTCAGCAACATCCTTTTCTTCTTCATGATCATCAACACCAAAGACAAAGAAACACAGGATTGATTCGTTATCAATCAGCACCGAGTTCATATTTCTCGAGTTTTGGTGAATCGATTGAAGAGTTCTTAGATCGACCAACTAGTCCTGAAACTGAGCGAATCTTATCTGGATTTTTACAAACCACCGACACAAGCAACAACGTTGATAGTTTCCTTCACCATACTTTCAACACTGATGGAACAGAGAAGAAACTTCCGGAGGTTAAGGAGGAAGTGATTGATATTCCGACGACGGCGATGGAAGTCGTCGTCGGTGATACTGAAATTTCAGTGAATCCTGAATCAATTGGATATGTGGCTTCAGTTTCAAGGAATTCAAATCAGAACAAAAGACCTCGAGAGAAAGATGATCGGATTCCGGTGAATAATCTCGCTCGTCATAATAGTTCACCTGCTGGATTATTTTCCTCCATAGATGTTGAAACAGGTTCGAAATCGAATCTTCTTTTTTCTCCTTTCTAAATTTTTATAAAGTTGAATTTGAAAAAAAATATTTCCTTAAATGGAAACTTTTCTGATAACTTTATGAGAATATGCTTACGATTTGATAGGACTATTAGATTTAAAGCAACTTGCCTTGTATTGGATCAATTTTCTCTGTAGATGGATTCTATTATTAGCAATTAATTAGATTTATCTATCTGCAACTTGTATCAGTTAAACACTGAAGTAGTGAAGAAAAAGAGAAGTTCTGTTTGGATATATGTACAGTTTAAGCATCTTTTGATCTGTTTTCTTGTTGATTTGTAGCATATGCAGCTGTTATGAAGAACATGGGAGGTTTTGGAGGAAGTAATGTGATGAATACAAGCAATATTGAAGCTTCGTCTCTTACTCCTAGAAGCAAACTTCCTCCTTCAGCTTCTAGAGCGATGAGTCCGATTTCTGAGGTTGATGTTAAACCTGCTTTTTCTTCTAGATTGCCTCCTCGAACGCTCTCTGGTGGCTTTAATCGTTCCTTTGGGAATGATGGCTCTGCTTCGTCTAAGCTTACGGCACTTGCAAGGACACAATCTGGTGGTTTAGATCAATACAAAACCAAGGTATAAATGAGCTCATACTGAGATATGTTCTGTGATTTATGTATGAATCCTGTCTGTGAATTCTTTTCACTTCTGTTATTGTTTGATTGATTGTACTGATGATTTTAGCAAGAAGAAGATTCAGGAAGTAGACGTCCTCCTTTGGCACATCACATGAGTTTGCCCAAGTCTTTATCAGATATTGAACAGTTACTCTCAGATTCTATCCCTTGTAAGATCAGAGCTAAGCGTGGTTGCGCTACTCATCCTCGAAGCATTGCTGAGAGAGTAAGTACTTCCTAAGTGAACATCAATTCCATCTAATTCTCCTAATGCTAAACATATTACCAAAATGTTGTGGAACAGGTGCGAAGAACCAAGATCAGTGAGAGAATGAGGAAGCTGCAAGACCTTGTTCCAAACATGGATACGGTTAAATTTCTCAATTTTCCTCTCATATTCATTCTTTGACCAACGTATTTACAATCTTCAATTGATATGCAGCAAACCAACACAGCAGACATGTTGGATCTTGCGGTTCAGTACATCAAGGACCTACAAGAGCAAGTGAAGGTAATGTTCTTACCGGTATTACACACTAATAATCTCTTCTTCTCTTGTTATAAGTGGCTAAAATTTTGGATATTTGGTCAGATGCTCGAAGAGAATCGAGCAAGATGTAGATGCTCTAGTGCATGAAACTAGAAATCTGAGTATGCCAGGGAAGGATTTGTGCATAGAAGTATTAATGAGTTCGGCGTATGGAGAAAATGGAAGATAGTGAAGTAGAGAAGAGATCATAAAACAGAGCTAAGTTTGGTGAAAAGGATTTTGTAAAGCGAAAACCTTTTTAATCGTTAGAGCAAAGAGAAGAAAGTATTTGTGTAATGGTCCGAACTCAGAAGCTATTGTATGTTGTTCTTACACCCAAAAAATAGCAAAGCAGAAGAGAAGTGAGAAGCTTCTTTTATTGTAACTCAACAATAATTATGGGAAATTAGTTATTTTCTTTTGTTAGAATTATCAGTATTTAGAGAAAATAAATGAGTTAAGTCACTCAAAGAGAGGATCAAATTATGATATAATCAAGAATTTGGAATTAAGATTTTCGTGGAAACTAATTCTTTTTTTCATAACTGATGCATTTGGTACGGAAATTCAGACTAATATTCGGAGATTGTGAAAGACATAATATTCTGTTTGTCACTAAAGTTCACACTGAGCAATCTCAAGAATAATTAATAGAAGTGACATTTGTGCAATTTAAAACACTCACAACTGCAATTAAGAGGTATATCGGATCAAGTGATCTGTGTTAAAATTGTGATAAATAATATCGAATTAAAGTTAAATTTTTTAAAAATATTATTGTATGTGACCGTAATTTTTTGTCTACTTAATATTGCATTGATTTTAAAGTTCATATCATTGACTTACTTGAAATATTAACTTGCATCATTTTAAGAGTTATATATATATCTTAAATTTAAAGTAATGAAGAAAAGTCTACAAAAAGTTAATAAAATCTGTCTAGTATTTTAATGAACCGACCCTACTAGGCATAAATATAAAAGTGTAGTCCAAGCAAAAAAACAAACTAAAAAAGATGGCAAAATCATAATAATTGTTGGGGACCATATCTTTGTTGTATTTTTCTTTTGCTCTTTTAGGCAGTCATGTGAAGGAGCACTAAGTTATGGTAATGACACGTGACTTTCTTATTATTAATTTATCTTCTTATGGTTACAAGTGTTAATCATCAACCTAAACCAGAAAGGTTCGTTAGGTCAAAAGGTATTATTCAATCATTCTTGTTATCTAAACCATTAATGCGAATATTGTTGTGTCCTTAAATCTTGTAATGTGTCTTTATTATCGAATTTTATCTTGTTCACATTTACTCAAACCTTTTACGATTCCTTTTCAATCCGGATAAACTAAATTGATTCTGATTGAGTTAAATGTATCTTACTTTTTTATTCTTCCAGACAACTATATCAACAAAACCTAGACTGATAATCAAATCTCTCAAATCTTCTAACAATATAATGTGAATCAAATACGATTTACTAAAATTAAATTTGGATATAAAATATAATCAATAAATATTTAATCACTTAATCAAATATGTTTTTTTACTTTAAATCATATCACGCACGCAGGTGGCATTTAGTTTAGTGGCAGACGTTAAGTCCACTAAAAAGTAGACGCAATTGTATATTCCGGGATCAAGTCATACCGCATACATTATGTAGAAAATTGGCTAATGGGCCGGCCAGTTATGATCCAATATTAACAAAAAAAATTATATCACGCATAGTTATATAAAAATTATATAAAATTAAATTTCTGTAATATATATGCAAAAATATATATTTAACCATAACAAAAACAATTATTCAAATGCAGCTAAGTTAAGAATGAAATTAACATAGCGTAAAGAGACCGTAACAAATAAGTAAAAAGTACAACAAAGTATTTTTAGGATTGTATCTAAAGTCAAAAAGCTAAACTCAAATCCAAACCAAGACTTTTGACACAAAAATATATAAAACAAAAAAAAAAATCCAAAACATGCCAAATAAAGAAAAAAAAAAAAAAACAAAATTATTCAGTAGTTATATATATTTGGCTGAGGCCGAAACCATAATCGTAAGTTCGTAACAATTTAAAATGCATATTTTATTTCATTTAATAGTTTTCATAAACTTCACCAATTCAGAAAATGATAAAATAGTTATATCTATAGATATATTTAGACCATGGTATAAAATTTAGTATAAAATTTAACTTAAGATAGTTTTGTTACAGATTTTTATACATAAATTCAAAATTTAAAAAGTTTTAATGGAAAAATCTTTCAAAACTAAAATTTAATAAAACTATATCGGTTAAAAATTCAGATTTTGATTTGGTTCTGGTATGAGTTTTGATTCGATTTTTCGGATACATACATTTTTCGAGTTTGGTTTAAAACTTATTCAAATATTTATTTTTATATAGTTTGGTTTGGTATAGATCAAATGCACGTTCATATTCATGTATTTTTATAGAAAAATTCAAAATTAAAAAAGATTAAATAGAAAAATTCGGAAAAACTAAAATTTAGTTCTTATCTGGTTCTGGTTCTAGTTCGAGTTTGGTTTTATGGGTACATAGATTTAGGACAAATTATCTTTTCCGATTCGATTCTTCTAATTTGTATCAGTTTCGGTTTGAGTTTTGGACTTCTAAAACAACATCTCGGAAATAATATTCCAAAATATCAATAAGAGTCTAACAACCTAAATGAATACAGTTATAAAAAACAATCAAAATAACCTAATCCCGCGTTATAACGCGGGGATATTACTATGTTTTAAACTTTACGATAAAATTTAACCTAAGATTAGTAACAACCCTTAAAAATAGGTTAAGATAGATTTTGTTACAGATTTTAATACAAAAATTCAAATTTAATAAAATTTAATGGAAAAAACTTTAAGAAGTTAAAATTTTATAAAAATATATCGGTTATTGATTCGGTTTCAGTGCAGGTTGGATTCAATGTTCCATATACATATATTTAGAAAACCTTTTGGTATTTTTGTCGGATTCGGTTCATCTAATTTAGTTCGGTATAGACCGAGCTCTAGATCAGATACTATATATAAAATTTTAAAATAAAATAAAAAGTTTAAAATGATAAAATTTAATAAAAAAATATATCGGTTATTGTTCGGTTGTGGTACGGGTTGGATTCAATGTTCCAGATACATATATTTAGGAAACATTTTGGTATTTTGTCGGATTCAGTTCATCTAATTTAGTTCAGTATAAACCGAGCTCTGGATCGGTTATGCTTCAGATTTGATTTTTCGGATACATAGATTTAGAACCCATTTGGGTATATTGTCGCTTTGGTTTCTCTAGTTTAGATCGATTTCGGTTCGGAAAAAAACAACAATTTGAAAATAATATTTTAAAATATAAACACGTATTTTAAAATATCAACACGAGTCTAACAAGCTAAATAAACGCGATTTAGAAAACAAATCAAAACAATCAAATCCCGCGTTATAACGCGGGTATAATCCTAGTCTTATATATTAAAGCGGAAGATAATTTCATTTAGACTATGTTTTAAACTTTATGATAAAATTTAACATATGGTTCATAACAACCCTTAAAAATAGGTTAAGGTAGGTTTTGTTACAGATTTTTTAAAATTCAAATTTAATAAAAATTTCATAGATAAATCTCTAAAAAACAAAATCTTAATAAAACATATCGGTTACAAATTCGGTTATTAAGTCTATTATGGTTCGGATTTAGATTCAATTTTTTGGGTATATAGATTTACGATACATTCTGGTACTTTCTCGAGTTCGGTTCACCTACTTTGGTATTTTTATTATTTTGGTTTTAAGAAATATTCAGATTTTTTTTATTTTCCGTATAGAGTTTGGTACGGTATATATCGAATTCGGGTATTTTTACATAAAAAATTAAAAATTTCTAAAAATTTAATAGAAAAACTAAAATTTGATTCTTGATTTGGTTCTAGTTCCGGTTTGAGTTTGGTTTTTCGAATACATAGATTTAGGAATCATTGGGGTATTTTGTCATGTTTTTTTTGGGTTCGGTTCCTCTGATTTGGATTGATTTCAATTTGGTTTTTGGCCCTTTAAAACAAGATCTAGAAAACTATATTCAAATTATCAACACAGATCTAAGAACTAAATGAATACGGATAGAAAAAACAATCAAATTCCACGCTATAACGTGGGTATAATCGTAGTCTTATATATTAAAGCAGGAGACACTTTCATTTTGACCATGTTATAAACTTTATGAGAAAAATTAACCTATAGTTCATAACAACCCTTAAAAATAGGATTGAGATTTGATTTGTTACAGATTTTTATTTAAAAAATCTATATTAATAAAGATTTAATGAAAGAACATTTAAAATGTTTTTAAAAAAAGTCGGTTACAAATTCAGTAATTGATTCGGTTCTGGTTCTGGTTTGGATTCGATTTTCCGGGTATATAGATTTAGGATATTTTTTTGGTATTCTATCGGTTTCGGTTCATCTAATTCGGTATTTTCTTATTTTGATTTAAGACTTATCCAAATATTTTTATTGTTTGGATATAGTTTGGTCCAGTATAAATCGAGTTCGAGTATTTATATATAAAAATTCAAAAATAAAAGAGATTCAATAGAAAAACTCTACAAAAATTTGTTTTTGATTTAGTTCGGGTTCATGTTTCGGTTTGATTTTTCAAATACACAGATTTATGATCTAAAGGTAATTTATCGTGTTCGTTTCGGGTTCGCTTTCTCTATTTCAGGTTAATTTCGGTTCGGATTTTGGACCTCTAAAATAATATTCAAAATATCAACACGAGTTTAGGAACCAAATAAACATGGTTAAAAAAATAATCAAATCACATACTATAAGGTGAATATATATCTAGTAAGAGATTATTATAACTCCTGAATTTTTCGGATATTTTCCAAATTTCTTTGTTATTTTTTCCTAAAGCTATATATATATATATATATATATATTTGAAATAGTCTTACTAATTACTAAAAGTTTTCAACAAAGGATAAAAATTACTAAAAGGAATTACCAATGATCTAATTAATATGCTGAAAAACATTAAAAATAAATGATCTAATTAATATGAGTAATTACGGAAAAAGAGTTTCTTTTAATTTTGTTTCGGCCCAAGTTTTCCTATGTTTATTTCGGCCCAAGTTTTCTTTTGCTTACTTCAGTTCAACGTTTCTTTTTTTAATTCGGCCCAAATTGTCTTACTTAGCCCATATTTCTTTTGTTTAGTTCGGCCCATAATTGGCGAGGTCAATTAATTGCAAGTAGAAGATTTGTTAATTATTTCTGGGCTGGGCGGGAAAATCACCGAATTTTTTATCTCTTCGTATTCCCTCAAAACTCAAAAAAATATCAAAATTCCCAAATTCTCTCTGCCGTTAGGGTTTTCCATTTTTATTTTATTTTATTTTCTCACTTCCTTTTTTTTTTCTCTTGCTCTTCGTATTCTCGATTCTCTGCGCTTTTCCTTCCGTGGATAATTCTGGAATCGTCATGAAGAGGACAGTGAAGCGAGAATCGGAACGAACCGGCGGCAGAAGAGAAGCCGACAATGAGTCTGAGCGGTTAAGGTCTGTGAAGAAGGAGAAACAGAGAAATAACGGAGAATCGGAACCAACGGGAAGCAGAAGAGAAGCCGGCGATGAGTCTGAGCGGTTTAGGTCTGTGAAGAAGGAGAAACAGAAAAATAAAGGATCTGGGTCCGTACGAATCGATGAGCCTCCTCCGGTTCAGGAGGACGAACAAGGAATTTCTGATCGGAGGGTTCTTAGATCTCAGTATCTCACTTTAATCAACAAAATCAATGGTACATTTCATATGCTTACTCAGTCTTGTTATGTATTTTTATATGCCAATTGAGACATGTTTATTTGTTACTTATGCAGATTCTAAAGATGATTTGACGAGGGTTGATTCAGACAAATTCTCTCGAATTTTCAAGGAGGTTGAATCCTTACATCAGCATGGTAATCACAATGCTTTAACATGGTGAAATTGATAATTTTACCTCAAAAATATTGCAATAAAACCTCCATCTTCATGTTCTTTGATTAGTCTTTTCTTAAGTTAGTTGTATTAGTAATAAAAGTATTTTTTGTGTTTGCTGAAAAAGACTCTTTGTTTTTTGGTTCGTTATCATTTTCCACCAGTTCAGAAGCCTAGGGAGCAAGTTGCAGATGCAGAGGCACTTTTGGATATTGCAAATACCTTAATGTCATCTGTTAAGTCTCAGTCTGCTCATGGGGTTTCTCCAGCTGAGTTTGTTAATGCTTTGGTCAGAGGATATGGTCAGGGCTCTTTGGGAATTGATGCAGATGAGAATGCCCAAGTATCTATAAAGTGGAAGGATCTTGGGTTGGCTGTCTGTTCGACAGCTTTTGTATCATGTGGTTGTTCCACAATGTGAGTTTTCAAAGTAACTATTATGTATAGAGTTGATTTACCACAAGTGTGCATATTCTGTATAAACAATGGTTTGTTTGCCTGTTTTGTGATCAGGTTGGGACCTATGGACACCGAATTGAAGCAGAGGAAAAGGGCAGTCACCAGGAAACGTACAAAGCTTGATGAAGGCGTTTGTCCAGAGCAGGTTAGAAACTTTTTTGACCAGATTCCATTTTGTTTGGGTTTATGAGCAATTTCGAATTGATGCAATTTATGTAGCGTCTGTAGTCCTATATTCCTTTGAGACTGCACATCTGTAACTTTTTTTTTCCTTACCTAGCTTTGTTGAGCGCCTAGTTAGTGATCATTAAGAGCCATTTGTATGGTATCTGATGTTGTACATGCCATTACAAAACATAGTGGAATCTGGAAGTTTGTCATCTGTTTATTGATTTGTAGTGATTAAGACAAAAGAGCTGATTTGAGTACTTATCATAACCACCAGGTAAATGATACGCAATCAGAAGAGAAAACTGATACAGACAAGAACATGGCAATTATGTTTACCATCTTACGGCAAAAGAAACGTGTGAGGCTTGAGAATTTGGTGCTCAACAGGAGATCATTTGCACAGACCGTAGAGAATTTGTTCGCTCTATCTTTCTTGGCCAAAGATGGACGAGTTGAGATCATTGTTGATAACAGTGGTTCTCATTTTGCCTGTGAGATCACTATTCCATTCTCTTATGTCTGGTTTTGATATTCAACTCATTTCACTTATATTTGTACTCCTAATTTGTCTTCAGTGCCGAGAAATGCCCCCGCTGCAAACCTGGTGACGTCGGGTGAAGTCATTTATAACCATTTTGTGTTTCGATTAGATTTCAAAGATTGGAAGGTAACTGAACAGAATCTCAGTATATGCTCTTGATTTATGTCCTGAAAATGTCGAACAGCTGATGTCTGATATGATAGTGATATACGTCGAACAGCTGATGTCTGAAATGGTGCCAATGGGCGAGGAGCTAATGCCACATAGAGAAATTGCAATCGCTTCATCTTCTTGTCCCTCTGCACCAGCAGACTTCACACAAGAGTCTTCTCAGACAACACCGATAAGAAAACTATCGAGAAACCGAGGTTTGGTTGTACAAGAAGAAAGTGTTGTAGAAGATACTCCTGACATCGATGGTGATGGAACTCGAAGGAAATGTAAGCGGCGACTCACTTGAGAAGATGAGTCTCATCTGAAGGAGTATATAGAATAGAGAGTCAAAACTCTTGTTTTTGTTTCATTTTGTGACATTAACTTAATGTCTTCGTTAGGATTGTTTTGTCCATTGTAGGTTTTAGCAGTTATGTGGCTTTGTCTTGACTCCTGACTCTTAAAAGAAGCCGTTAAAGCCTTCTTTGGCTTGTCTTCTTCTTTTATCTACTTAAGAGAGACAATTAATATAATTAATGTTACAATTTAGAAATCCAAACTGAAGCACCAAGTTTGTGAAGCAAGAAACAATGTAGTACAAAGCAAATTTGAACTCTTATAAAGTTAATACAAAACAAAATTCAAACTAGCTATTGGATTCTAACACCAAATAGCATAAAACCTCCTTTCTTCTCTGATTTGGTTTCTTCATCTTCCAACTTGGAGCTAAAGAAGTCGTCTGTTTTCAATTCTTCATCAGAACTTTCATGAACCATGTTTACTTCCTTAGGAACCACAAAACCGTCGCCTGAAAGGTAATGAACATCGATCATTAAGAAGTTCTTGCTTTGGCCTCCATTGTTTAGGAAATTGCGAGTGTAGAAAACAATCACATCTTTCTCCTTGAGATTCTTCTCCTTCACGAAACCATTCCATCCTCTGGTGAAGACAAAGCTCTGACTACTTCTCCAATAACAATACCTGAATTTCCATTGTTTCATTGCTCTGTCATAAAACACAACCTCCACATCTCCTGCAATTTCCTCTTCTTCTTCTCTCTCGTTTTGTTCATTGTTTATGACAGGTAAATACTTCACTGCAAACTTCTTAGGTATCACAAGCCTATTTAGTTTACCTACATCACTTGGTGTCAATTCCTTCTGAAAAAGCTGCGTGCAAGAGAAACACTTGTTCGATTCTCCTTCTCCTTCTTCACCTTGGACTTGCTTTGTTTCCACAATGTTGATGCTAGCAACAATCTGAGATCGGATTCTGAGAAAATCACTGAATTTGTGAGGATAAGAACCATCTTTGATCATGTTCAATACAGCTTCTCTCGTATAGCTCTCTTGAAAGTCCGGTTCATGGACTGTGATATCAGACCAAGGAAAGTTCCTATGCGAGTTAGCATCAAAGCTTCGAACCTTAATGGATGCACTATCGTAAGCCGCAGCAGCTTCATGAGCAGATTTGAAAGTTCCAAGCCAAATCCTTTGATGGTCTGCGTAAATCTGAGCCCCCCAATGACTCCTTTGTATTTTGTTGTCGCCGTGTTGGACAAGGTAGGGTTTATGGTTGTAACCACAGTAGATTTCATGCGTTTGAGGAGAGGCAAAAGAGAGTAACTTGAATCTGAAATTTCTTCATTGCTTATCTCTTCCATATCCATTGGCCGACACAAAACACAAAGAACGGAGGAATAGAGATTTTATCAAGAAAAAACTAAGTGAAAATAGAGGAAATTACTCAGGGAGAAAATCCTGGAAAATCAGAATTATTGTTTGTTGTTTTTGTTAAAATTGATTTTCAGTTTCTATATCTTATTGTTGTTTCTTAGTTTTCTCTCAGACAAAAATGGTAATATACAGAGTCATAATTACACCAGAAGCAGTTAGTGGTAAGTTTCCTTCTTAATGAGATTTTTTTATTTTCTGGCTGGAATGTGGAAATAAATATTCACTTACAATTTGATCATTAAATACAACCTGGCACCAAGGTTAAAAATTTATTTTATGTTAATTTTGTCTTAATTTAGGTTTATTTTTTCTTGTTACTGTTACATCCAAAAAAAATATTGATCAGAGACATTTAACTTCTGTTGTTGAAATATATTTGACAGTTTTTAATATGCTGGTTTTAAATTTTTTATACATTTTAACAAGACCATTTTTTTCCAAAAGACATAGCTAAATTTCTCAAATGTGAACGATGATAATGTTATCAAATCCTCGACTTATTCTCAAAAATATTTCTCTCTAATTCTAATCATTTTTCTGATAGTAGGAACTTATCAATTTATGGAGTCTTACAAAGTGTGACGTATGCAATGTATCTATTGAACCTGATTTCAGTTTTAAAAGTATAGAATACAGTAAGTATAATGAAATATTATGATATAAAATTTAGATATTAATCCATGTATTTTATTCTTTTTTTTTTTTGTAAATAAGTACTAAACAATATGCATAATCATCTAGAATATCAGCATATATGACATTATAAGAAAAATATGCTATCATATATGTTATATAGTTATTTATTATGATAAAAATATTGTATATACTAAAATACATTAGTTGCTTATAAGTATGTGATTGAGATTCATAAATGATTTCCTATACTGGCAAACTTCAGACTAAGTAGGAATATATAATATTATTAATTTTAAAATAGAACTCAATCTATAAAAGATCTAACGTTTTGCAATATCTTTTGTAACAGATTATTTCTTGGAAATTTGATGCCGAATTAGCAACAAATTTTAGTATCTAATTATTAATGAAGAAAAATGTTATTCTATAAAAGAAATAACAATATTACTACAAAATAAATAGAACCAAATATTATTTTACTTCAACACAACATCTTTTGTGTAGCATTGTTGAAGATCCGGTTCATGGACTGTGTAGCATTATTCATTTACAATTTGATTTATTATTTTACTGTTACATCCATAAAATAATATTTGACCAGAACTTCCATCGTAAAATATTTGACAGTTTTTTACATGCTGTTTTTAAAATTTGTATACATAAAACACGAGCATTTTTTTCCCCAAGGACGCAGCTAAATCTCTCGAATGTGCACGAAAATAATGTTATCAAATCCTCGACTTATTCTCATCTTCTCATCTGTGTAGCTACAATCATACAAAACAAGCATCTTTGTATTAGCAGAAACCAAATATTTGATTATATTGGTTTAATTTGGTTAGCAATTAAATGCATTAATTATCATCTGTTGTGGGATCTTACAGAATTTGAAGCTCGATTTTGTTTGTTATATCAACTGGATATCCAAATGCACCACCTATAATTGCTGCATCGTTCATGTCTAAATCATAGGTACTTTCTTTTGATTTTCTGCAGATGAATGAAACCAATGTAAGAAACAAAACTTTGTGGAATGACTTATCTTAAAATACAAAAGAGACTTACATGAATTTGCCTTTCATGGAGAATCTAAATGCAGGGATTATGTTAACTTCGAACTTTATTCTTCCATCTTTCTCAATGATCTGAATCAAAACTCGATTTCAATTCAAGGAAACAAGCTAAAGCAAGAAGAAATGTACTTACTTAAAACATTTGATCACGTGTTTTACCTGTCTTCCCATAAGACCATTTGCTGCATTTTCTATCCAACTATCTGTATACATCTGCAAACACAAAACCCGACCAGTCACTTAACGAAATGAATAAGATTGATTGTTGTTCAGAAAACTATGAAGTTATTAGACAAGTGACCTGTGAACTCCAAATCATTTGCCAGCTTCCCTCTAAAAGCTCATAATCAGCTTCTGAGGAATTAGAATTACTCGCAAGAAACTCATCAATAGCCTGTGGTTAAACTAAATGATTGATTGATACCATTTCAAACTCAAAGATTGATATTTCAGGTTTCTTAAAGGCATTAGACATTACCTCTGCTACTCCTTTGTCTTTAGATATGATGGATAACAATCTCTGCCTAGGTACAGTTTCTTTCTGAAGAACAAATGTTGTTCCCTGCGCTACAGATTTATCGCATTTCGATAAACATGCTATGAAGCCTTAGTTTTCATTTGCAGAATCAAGAAACTCATTTACCTTGTTTCCTCTTGAAATCCTAAGGTTTCCTGATGGTGATAAATATGTAGTATCTAACCAGCCTTTTGCTTCATCACCAAGAAGTCTAAAAGGAACTGGATATGGAACTTTAAAAGGAAGGAACTTCAAAGCGAATGCAGCTCTATCGAATCGAAATAAGACTCGTTTACCATCTTTAATCGATGCAACTGCCTGTTAGTAAAACAAACAAAGTATAAACTTCTCAATCTTTTGATGCAAAAGACTTAAAGTGAAGAAGTTCACCTCAACTTTCAGCTCTCCAATGGTGTCAGAGAATTTAACAATATTTGAAACACGAGGATCGTTTGTTGTCTTCAAGTATACATCTTGAAACACAGTGAAGACATCTACTCCTGTAAAAGTTCTCTGCAGAGACAAATCATTCATTACATTGTTCTTCTTCTTATGATGATGAAGAATGTGTAAAGAAGAACTGACCTGGATTGGAGATGCAGTTCCAGGTCTTGTGGTGAACATTAATTGCCAACGACCTTCGATTAAGTCAGAATCTGTCTATAAACAATTTGGAATATTACAAAAACAAGTAAACCAAAATGAGCAAAGAACAAAGAACACCAGAATATACTATATTTTGAAGATGAAAGATTAAAGGCCACAAAACATTCATACTGGATTTTGAATGCCCTCTAAACCTTCAAGAGCTTTCACAGCAGAATCCACATCCTACAACAGATATGTTTCCAATCAGACACATTCAGAGATATTTATAAGAAACTAAAGGTGTTTTTTCATACATTGAGCTGTTTAGGAGAAGCAGATTTGCCACGGCCTTGAATTCCAATCAAAGCATCAATCAATTTTAATTCAGCATCATTGAAAAACGATTTTTGTGTTTTGTCAGTGACAGTAGAGGAAGATGAACAATTGATTCGCAGAGTTCTGTAGTTTCTAGATGAGTATTCTCTCTTGTTTGTTGTGTTTAGAAAATGGTATCTCGGAGAAGACGATGAAAGAGAGATCGGCGATGATGATGGGCATGGAGATAAACATGGTAATGACATCTCTACAGAGTAAAATTTAAGAGCCACCATTGTTGTTCTCTTCAGTAAAAGCTTGGTGCTGCTTGTTAAGCTTCTGCTAAATGATTAAAAGTATTGTGTGGTGTACAACAAAGCATAGAAATTGGTAAAATATCTTCCAAAATTCACCCAAATTGAAATCAGTGGAAGTAAAATTTCTCAATTAATTAAAAAACTTTCCTCCCAAAAGCAATGTTATCCACAATTTGCCAAACCAAAAAGCATGAATCTTTGTTTTGATTATACAATTCAATTCTTCAAATTCTCTCATCTTCAATCCTTCTTCACCATTGGAGTAACAGATGAATTGAATGATTACAGAACCAAAACAAAATAAGATCTATTACAGAAGAAGAAGCTTAATGGTAACTATAAACAAAGTCATAGACTTAACTCAATTTCCAATAGAAGAAGTGAAAATCAAAAATGGTTTAGAAAGAATTAGCAACAAGAATGGCTTGTCTACACCTTGCTCTAGCTTGTTCAATCCTTTCATTCAAAGTTTCTTCTTTAACAGAAGCTTTAACCATAGTTAAATCCATCTCCATCAATTTCAATACTCTACAAAGTTCAGTCACCATTCTCTCTTCAACTTTTCCTTCATCTCTCAAAATCTCAGCTTCTTCTATTGCTCTCTCTGCAACTATCTCTCCAGCTTTAGCTAAAAGCTCCTTTGAACCAAACTCTCTCGCCATTAAACCTTCAAATTTCTCTAAAAAATCCATTATTACATAACCTTTAGGTTTCTCCAAGTTTATTTCTTTTGTTCTTTTCCAACCAATCTCGAAATTGGGTGGCTCTGGTTTCTCAATTCCTCTACTTTTTCTGTCTCGTATGATCTCTGATCTTCTTCGTTTCTCAATTGGGAATTTCTCTGCACTCGTTGTGTTGATTGAGTCAGGTGAAGGTGTAAGATCAACGAATTCATCCTTTGGCTCTGGATTCGATGAACATTTCGTTACAACATTGGTTTTTCGACGAACAAAGTTATTTGTTCTTCTTATTTGCCACACTGGGACGTGAAGATTTGTAGAAGATAGAGACTGAAGAAAAAGTGTGGAAGTGGAAGCCATTGATTTTAGAAACTTCAAAGGTTTTTCTGAAGATTGGAGATAGATAAGGCCTTTCTCTATAGTTATTACTCGCGTCGTTTTAATGTATCAGACAAAAACGTTGCGTCGTTTTAATGTATCAGACAAGAACGTTGCGTCGTTTTAAAGTATCAGACGAGAACGTCGCGTCGTTTGTTGTGTTATCTTCCAAACATCTAAGTTTTAACTCTTTTATCTCTAATCAATTACAAACAGACGCCAATTTAGCTCGTTCATTCGTGTCGTACATTGAGTCTTGCCGGAAGAGTGACCCTTACAAAATCTGTTTTATTGTCGATATCGGTGCATACAATGAGCACGATTATGCTACCTTCTTCGACCTTGCAGTCTTTAGACAAGATTTCGAGATCATTTATGTGGGGCGACACAAATGAACGAGCTAAAATTCATTTGAAGGTTGTAGTGGGCTTCTTAACGAAAGGGATCGAGGATACACATCCCCTTTCTTTCCTGACACGTTTGTATGGTTTTTTATCAAAAGACTAGAATGTCCATATGTCTCATGTGTTTAGAGAGGCGAATCGAGTGGTGGACGGTCTTGCTAATCACGCGTTTAATTTATCTTTGGGTTATCATGCTTTTGATGTGGAACCGAATGAGGTTCGAGACCTTTTAGCTGCGGATGTCGAGGGTAGGGCTTTACCTTGGCATGTTGTTTTGAACTCATGAGTTTTAGTTTCGAAGAGTAAATAAATTTGGGGCTTGCCCCGTTTTCGAGCAAAAAAAAAATTACAAACAGGTTTATCTAATTAACTTTTATGTAAATTTTAATTTTCTTACGATTATAAACATTAAACTTTATAAACTTTAAGAACAGATTGAAACTTTTAATAGATTCAATTTGATATATTATTTATCTAATTTTAAAAAAAAATTGTAATAGTTTATTTTCATGTAAGTTTGAAAAAAAAAAGAGAACTAATTACCAAAAAGGAAATTACGTTGGGTAACATATCAATAACTTCAAAATTAAGTATATGACACTGATAAATTTTAATTAGGTAAATGACAATAATATTACCATTTTACCTCATATTTTTCATCCAAATTCTCCTCATTACTTTTATATATTCAATAGTCAAAGAGTTTTTTGGTAATATCATTGTCACTTACCTAATTAAAATTTATCTTTGTCACTTAGTTAATTTTGAAGTTATTGATTGTTATTCAATTAAATCACCCTTACCAAAACCCATAATATTACAATCGAGTCACTTGATAATTGACTTCCATGATTACATTCTTATAATCATCAAATCTTGTTACATTTGATAAGGAGTACGAAAATGATAATGTACATCATTTTACATTTTTATATTTGATATGTGGTCTAAGGTGTAATCTATTGATTTAATATGTAACTGTAGTATATACTTTATACGTACTACGTAACAAGGGACTTTGGGTGCAAATTGTGTTAGACAATGGAGCAGCCTTGTCCTCCACCTTCCCAGCGCTCGCAAACTGGTCTTCCGTAACATGGGTTACATGGGGTCTCATAGTACGGACACTGCTGCAATATCACTATAGGATATGGCTGCCACACCAACTCCGGTTGAGGGATCGGAACTGTAGCTGGTTCTGGAACCGGAGCTGGTTTTGGAGTCGGAGTTGGAACTGAAGTTGGTGCTGGAGTTGGAGCTGGGACTGGGGCTGGAGCTGGAATTGGCGCTGGAGCTGGAACGGGAACTGGTGTTGGGGCTGGAGTTGGAACTGGAGCTGGAGCTGGAGCTGGAGCTGGAGCCGGAGTTGGGGATGGAGGTTTGGGTGGCTCAAGAATGACAATGGACTTAATAGAACCGTCTCCTTTGTAACAGAGTTTGTCCATTAGCTTCTCCGGATCGGCACAAATCACTCTGATGATGACTTCGTTAGACTTGTCATCGTAACGTTGGTCTCTTATTTCTTTATTTTGGCAAATCACAAAAACGAATCCATTAATCAAACATTCAGATTTTTTCTCAAACCTAAATAGAAAATAAAAAAGACAAAGCTCACCAGGGAATTTGCGTAGAGCTTTCTTAACCTTTTTGTAACATTTGGAACAGTTAAGATCCACTTTCAATTTCATAATCTGTTTTGTGACCATATAATTTGATCATTATTACCTTTAAAAACAGAATCATATCCAAATAAAAGAAATTGGAATAAGTACCTTTTGATCCGACATAGCTGGAGAGTCTTAAGAGTTACTTACTACAAAGTACAAGTATCAAGAACAAATGTTTTATGTTAATATCTTCCATGATTAACAACATATATGGTTATATAACGAGACTTAAAGGAAGATATAAAAAAGAACGAAAAAGTTTTATCAATTATTTTCTGTGATATCAATGTATCAACAAAAATTTTAATCTACAATGACTGTAGTGCTTAAGTGGTCCAATTTCTATTATAATATGATTAATATGTGCTGGTCGACATAATTAGCGGACAATCGACGAAATGGACGTAAAACGACTGTTTGAATTGATGTTTTATAAAGATTCTACTAGTTAACCAAAATAAATGAATATATATGTAGATTTAATGTTATTTAGATATTAATTATAATTAGCAAATTATTTATAATGATATTGAATTTTTTTATGGATGTATTTTATGAAATTTTAACTCTATATAATCAATTCATAAAATTATAAAAATATATGAAAAAACAAAAAAAGTAGTTCTTGATAAATTCTCATTTGGTCTCTCATTTTTTTACTAGATGTTAGGTTCAAACCCGAGTAACCGATTAACGCCTAGCAAAATTTTGAATAAGGATTATGTAGTCTCATAATATATATTAAATATATATATGTGTATATATATAATGCAAAACATTACTGAGTTACATGGTTTTTTTTGCAGAAAACAAAAATATTATCGTGTATATATTTATATTTAATAATGTAAGTACAGTATATACTTTAAATCTATAAAACGTAACAAGAGACTTGGCTGCAAAGTGTTTCACATAATAGAACAGCCTTGAGAGTTCATGCCTTCATGGCAACATTGTCTTCCACCTCCCCAGTTTTCACAAACGGGCCTTCCATAACACTGACCATATTGGGCTTCATAATACGGCCCAAAATGATTCGGCTGCGTCATCATCGGTTGAACATACGGGTACGGTTGCCACATTGGTTGAGGAGCCGGAGCCGGGGCCTGAGCCTGGACCGGAGCTGGAGCCTGAACCGCAGCTGGAGCCGGAGCCGGAGCCGGTGGCTTTTGAGGTTGGGGTTGAGGAGGTTTAGGTGGCTCAAGGATAACAATGGACTTAATAGAACCATCTCCTTTGTAGCAGAGTTTGTTCATTAGCTTATCAGGATCATAACAAACAACTTTGATGATGATTTGGTTGGACTTCTCATCGTAAAGTTCGTCTTTTATTTCTTTATAAATCACAAAAACAAATTATCAAAATTCAGAATTTTTCTTAACCCTCAATAATTAACGTAATCAGAAAAAGAAACACTCACGAGGGAATTTGCGGATAGCTTTCTTAGCCTTTTTGTAACATTTGGTACAATTAAGATCCACTTTCAATTTCATCATCACAACCTGTTTATGACCATTTGAAATCATTATTACTTCAAAAAAGATAATCAGATCCAAATTAGGAATAAAGTACCTTTTGATCTGCCATAGTTTGGGAGTTGTGAGTCACCAAACAAGTAGAAGAATCAAGAACAGATGTTTTATGTTATGATTTTGCATGATTATCAAATGGTTATATAACAAGAGACTTAAAAGGAAAAGTTATTTCTGTGATATCAATGTATCTGTTTTTTTTTCAATCTACAATGGTGGTACAAGTGTTTGGAGTGGTCCAATTTCTATATAATATGATTATTATGTGGTGCGAAATAATGAGCCGACTCAATTGGAAATAAGTAAAAATATATAAAATAATGAGCCGACATGAATAAAATGGTTGTAAAACGACTGTTTGAATTTTGATGTTTCCATTAAATTTCTACTAATTAACCAAAAAATAAAAAACGCAGAAAATTGTCTATCAAACAACAATAAAAAGACCATCTTTTAACAGTAAAATTGACTACATACCCAATTTTTCCCAATGGTTAAAATTATATATCTACTAGTCTTGGCATCAGAAATTCGATCTTTTTTCTCTTACATATAATAGATTAAAAACTGATTTTGTGGTGTAATCTTAAGCCTATAGATTGGATTGGATTGGATTGGAAAACAGATTATGTGTATTCACTCTTCTTTTTTATATATGTATAAACATCTTATGTATTCGTGAGTTGAAACAAGCCTAAATAGAGTTGACCGGTGGAGAACTAAACAAATGAAGTCAAAATCCCTAAATTACGAAAACGAAAAAGACTTAAATATCCTTTTACCATAGCTAAAAATTACGACAGTAAAAAAGCAAAATCGCAGAAAAATTCATCTCGTCGTTCTCTCGCCTCTTTCTCTCTGTTGTCTAGGGTTTTCAATTCCTCCATTGGAGATTACAGAAGCTCGCTAATAAGAAGGTTTCTTCCTTCACTCTCTTCTTATCTCGCTTATTATTGGACAATTCCGAGTTTCATTCTTTCTCGGTTCATCCATCTGTATGCTTCACTCTCTTCTTGCTCCCTCTCTTCTTTCTCGGTTCATCCATCTGTATGCTTTTGAAATTGGTGTAGATTATTATGGTTTCTGATACGTGGGTTTTGTTGTTGAGAAGCAGTGATTTAGTAGCTTTGTGAGAACGTTTACTTGTATTGCTTGGTGAAACACACAATTAGTAGACAAGGAGTAGGTTTAAATCTGTTTGCTCCCAATAGTATAGATTATCTTTTGATGCTTTGTTTCTTTGTACCTACGCATGATGTGTTCATGTTGTGAGAGTGGAGACAAGGTAATGTAGACAGACCATTCACTACAATCTGATCCAAATTTGAGTACAAGTTAGATGTATAGGTGAGTAGATTTTGAGTCATCAACATGGTAATTGGTATCAATCTTCATGATAGATGTATAGATTTAGTAGATTTTTGGTTTTACTTTATGTATGTTTTATTACAATTGTCTTACTCTGTTTCTTATGTTATTGTCTTCAGATCAACTCTCTGCTTCTTAAACAATTTCGAAGTCATTATTTCGTCAATGTCTTCCCCAGAGAAGAAAACGACGAAGAGGCCGTCGCTGATACACTCGGAGACGCCGCAATCGACTCCAATTTCGTCACTTCCAGATGATTTGCTATTGAGCTGCTTTGCGCGTATCTCTATATTGTACTATGCGACTCTCTCCCTCGTCTCCAAGAGCTTTCGGTCTCTCATTGCTTCACCGGAGCTTTACCAGATCCGATCATCTTTAGACCTTACCGAGAGTTGTTTCTATGTGTGCTTTAAAAAGTTCCAATCTTGACAATGACCCTAACCCTCGTTGGTTCACTCTCTGTCAGAAACCTGATCGAATCGTAATGAATGATATCATTGAGCAGAGGAAGAAGAAGGAGAAGAGGAGGCCAAATGGCTATGCTTTGGCGGAAATACCAATAAACCATTCTCGACCTGTGCATTGGAAGAGTCTCGTTGCGGTTGGTTCAAATATTTACAAGATTGGTGGAGCCATTGACGGGGAACACTCTTCTAGTGTCACGATCCTGGACTGTACATCTAAAACGTGGCGCGAGGCTCCAAGCATGCGAGTAGAGCGGAGTTATCCAGCCATTAATGCTCTTGATGGGAAGATATATGTAGCTGGAGGCTGCAAAGACTGTGTTTCCTCCAACTGGATGGAGGTCTTTGATCCTAAAACCCAAACTTGGGAGTTTGTCTCTAACCCTAACGCGGAGATATGTGGTCCTACTATACATAATAGCGTAGTGGCTGAAGGAGAAATCTGCTTGTTTGGAGATAAGGGTTTGGCTTATAAACCCGAGGAAGGTACATGGCGAGAGATAGAATGGAAGATGGATATAGGTCGGATGTGGAACACTTTTTGCGTGATTGAGGATGTGCTTTACTGTCATAATCAAGAAGACTTCATTTGGTATGACTCTAACCATTGCAGCTGGAGAAAAGTGAAGGCTGTGAGAGGACTGCGTAGGTTTGCCAAATGCAGTGGAAAGATGGTGGATTATGATGGAGATTTGGCGATTTTCTGGGAGAAGATTGTGACTTCTAATGGAGTTAAGAACAAGATGATTTGGTGTGCGGTGATTGAGCTTGAATGGCGCTGGGGTGCTAGGATTTATGGGAAGGTCCTGTGGCATGATGCAGTGCTTTCAGTCCCCATGTCATATGAGGTGAATGTTGCTCTTGCTCCTATCCTTTGATGAATGATATGCAAGTTGCTCGTGTTTTGTTGCTGGATGATATAGCCATCATTTCACTTGTAAACCTTTTATGCTTAGCTTATTTTGTGCTGCTAGGAACCTATGAAACACTGTTTTGGTTGTAAAAAAGTTCACTTCTTTCATGGGTTGAAGAAGTGTGTAATTGAAGTGTAATTGAAGATGCATATGTAATTGAAGTGTGTTTCGTCATCTAGTGTAACTGACTTTTTGCTTTTTAAGGACTTAACGATGAAGTTGCAGAACAGGTAGGCTTCTTCTTTCCATCTTATTATAAATGCAAATGGTGCCTTACCCTATATTTGTTTTTGCTCAATAGGAAAAGAAGACAATGTAATCAAAACAGCCATTCATTTATACACAACACTCAATAATCTTATCGTTTATTTATTTATATGCAAATATAGTTTATAATTCAGTCTACAAGAAGTAGCAAGACAAGAGAGTTAAGTCTTTCACAAAATGGAACAGACTGGAGAGTACATGCATTCATGGCAGCATCGTGTTCCACCTCCCCAGTTTTCGTAAACGGGCCTTCCGTAACATTGACAGTATTGGGCCTCACAATACGGCCCACAATGACAAGGCTGCCATATTGGTATCGGTATAGGATACGGCTGCCATATTGGCACCGGTAGTACAACCGGAGCTGGAACCTTCGGAGGTTCGGGTTCTGGTGGCTCAACGATATCAATGGACTTAATAGAGCCGCCTCCTTTGCAGCAGAGTTTGTTCTTTAGCTTCTCAGGATCGTTGCAAACAACTCTGATGTTGACTGTGTTGGTCTTCTCGTCGTAAACTATGTCTCTTATTTCTAATTTTTGGCAAATCAATACAAATCACAAAATCATAACTCACATGAGCAAAAAATAAAACTAACAGAGAGTTGAACTCACCAGGGGATTTGCAGAGAGCTTTCTTAACCTTTTTGCGACATTTGTAACAGTTTAGATCTACGTTCAACTTCATCGTCATTGCCTGTAAGTGACCATATAATTTGAAAATCATTATTACCTTAAAAAGAGAATCAGATCCAAATGATGAAATTGGAACCTTCTGATCCGCCATAGCTTGGTAGTCTTGACTCTTGAGTCACCAAAGAATACAAGTCAATAACAAATGTTTTATGTTAATATCTTGCATGATTAACATGTGATTATATAAAGAGGGACATTTTTTTTTTGTCAACATTAACCAAGTTTCTACATAATATAGACGATGAAATTCAATTTCAAGATATATAAGTGCATATGTTTTTACTGGATTTACTACACGCCACTAAGCTACATGCCATATGCAAACGATAGACTCAAAGAGAGAAAAAAAAAGTTTATTATTTATTTATGTGATATTAATGTATTTAAAATTTTTTAATCAACAATGGCAATAATGCAGTACAAGAGCTTATAGTGGTCCAATTTCTCTAATTACTTGATTATCATTTGGTGAAACGACTCATTGAATTTGATGTATCCATTAAGATCCTACTCATTAACTAGAAAATAATAATCAGAAAATCGAATTGTGTTTATTGGATTTGCTATTTGAATGGATTTGTAATCTGCTTAGACACTAAACAGATTTTATTCGATTTTAGTATCATCATATATGCATTCAGCGAACAATAAAATTAGATAGTTTAGACAAGTCAGGCGAACTGATGTTTTTTTATAAAAGATAATTTCTTCAAGTACCAAATGTTTTTTTTTTGAAATTACCTAGTACCAAATGTTTAAGATTCTTTTCTCAAAATATGTAAGCAAAGAGGTAATAAGTTCAAATACACTTCGAAAAATGTTTTATACCTTAAATGTGGTATTATGAACAGTTGATACACATACTGAAATAATTTACAAGTTAGAAATCTGGAACTCCTACGTTTACAAAAAAAATTGTCTTTTTATCTAAAAATGTCTAAATACCATCAATTATTTATTTTTTTAAAAACATCAATATCTTTTCGTTTTTAATTATTTATTTTACATTTATATTATTTTTCTTCAAAAGTTGAAATGGACAGCTATAAATGACTAAGTTTTGTATACGTGGAAGATTGCCTCCGCATAGCGACAACATTTGTTCTAACATTATTGGGACTTGGAAACTTCCATTAAGTGCAATTAATACTAAAACACATAGACTTGGGCCCCAATCACTTTCAGACCAAAAAGAGCTCCTTCTTCATCTAATCGTATCTTCCCCACTAATCAACCTAAATCGTTGAACAAGATTATGTGTATTCACTCTTCTTTTTTATGGAGTAAGTTCACACATTTTATGGACTAGTTTGTATTATAGATCTGGGCATAATAACTGGAATTAAAAAACCGAATCAGATTGACCCGAAATTTTAGTACGGTTTGATTTCGGTTCCCAGAAAAGAACTGCAAATCTGAATCTTGTTATTTATTGCCTTTAATTCTCTGTAGATGTTGAAATTTCATTTTATTTTTGTTTCACAATCTACCACTTGAACATCACTTCAGTCGAGTTACTTGTTAATCATTTTTGTTGTCAGCTAAAAAAAACAATGTAGAATTCCAGACAGTGACCAATAGATATATGACAACAGACGTCAAGTAGAAATATGACAATCTATGAGATAAACCTTTTATCCCAAAAGCAAACTCAAACTAAACTTAGTAATAGCAATCTTTTACTCCTTGACATACTCTTGCAATACGCTCACAGCGAGAAAAACCACTCCCATAGATGTTAAGACTTTGGAGAAATACCCATAAGACCTGTGAAAAAAAGATACAACCAAAATTCTCTAAAAAAATAAAAATGACTGGTTACTTTCCAAGTAAAAGGACATCAGATATTTCTTACTTTGAACTTGTTTCCATATGAGAAATCAATGCGTTGAGTTCTATACTTCCATGATAGATCTGATAGGATTCTCTGATAATGGGAGCCCATCTTTGTCTCTATCAGCCTAGAGTACAGTACAAAGATGTAAATTTCATATTCAACTAGTGAAGATTAAACAAACAAAGAAACAGGAAACATGGGTTTGACTTACTGAACCAACAACAGTCAAAGCCGTACCAATCTCGAGAACTTTCTCACAACACTTACAATGCTTACGATCAGCAGGAATCTAAAAGATAAAAAACTCCTGTGTTAAGCCTGCTGAGGAAAAACAAAAGAAGAAAAAGGACAAGTACCTCGATTTCTTCCATGGAAAGAAGGCTTTGAAAGTGTTTAACAACCACTGGTTCAGTAAAGAAATACCTTTCTAAACTACCGTAAAATCCTCTGGCATATCGGGCTCCCATTACAATAACCCGACCAGTACCGTCCTCCTAATGTGAAAGAAAAAGAAGCAACCAAATGACTTCAAGTTTTGTCAATGACAAAATGTGATATGAAACGTATCTTACCAAATACCAAGGAACCTCCTCACGTCTTATAACCTCCTCACGTCTTACCAAAATACTTTTATCAACCGAGACATCACCATCAGCAGCCATCCTCTTAAAATAGAATAAAAAAAGAAAATGTGAGGCCCGAAAGAACACCAAAACATTATTCTGTCACACCAAAATTCAATTATGTTTTAGACTAGGGCATGATTGGTAAAATATAGAGCTTGGTAAAATATAGAGCTCTAGCATGAAGGAACATAAGCATAGTAGAGACTAGAAGATGTTATATGCTTTTAATAACTGCATAATATTAATCAAGGGTAAAATTATATATTTTAATTATGTTTAATGCTATATGCTCGGAAAAAACTCTTTGTAAAAACATAGAGCTATTGAGCATTATGTAGTATTTTATGCTTGGTTAAAATAATGTTGATTGACAATTTAGAGTATTATGCAATCTATTATTCCAATCAAGGCCTAAGGAAACACAATCCTTACCGTTTCCTCCACGAAAACACCTAAATTGCTAGGATTTTTGGTCTCTATGTTGAGGTTGATCCAACAGTCCCATAAACCACAACAATAGGGAATAACTTCAATTCAAGATATTTCTCTGAAAATTTGCAAATTTTGGATTGTATGATTAATTTGAAACCAAAACTCACAAAAAAAAAACCTTATAAACCCTACCTAATTGTTTCAAGTCCTTGAAGCTGGTAGCATGTTCTAGAACCTTAGCATCCCTGAAGGGAAGAAGAAATCGAAATCGTTAGTGTGTTTTCAAATAGAGCCGATATAGACTGACGAACTACCTAACATTTTATTGCTGCGGCTGTAAAAGTCACATATGAAGCCAACGCCTATACATATAGCATCAACAACAATCATCTTCGCGACTGCAAAAGAAAACACAGCGGAATAGGATTTGTGAGTAATATGGGTTTAAACGGCTATATAAAACACGAATTGTAAATAATCAACTCAATATGAACATAACCAAACATTACCTCACGAATGCAATTGAATGCTAAGTTTTGATATTCTTCTTGGATTTAGGGTTACCAAATAGGAACTGAAACTAATTAATACTAAAATACTTATGATTATTTTTTTTCAAACACAATCATCCGGAACCAAACCAATATTATTTTGGACTAATTCAATTCTATTTTTGTTGAATCGGAACTAAACCGAATTTTAATAGATATCCATTAATTACCAAACGAACCCAATGGCCACAGCTTGATCTTTTATAGAAACAAAAACTTACAATATTGTTTTGAGGCCCAATGGCCCATTAAGATACATTGAATAAATGAAACAAGACTAAAAAAGGTTAACCGGTCGAATACAAATCAAGTGAAGTCAAAAGTCAAAAGCCCTAAGAGAGAGTAAACAAATACGAGTCGGTAATTTCGTCAATGTCGTCCCGAGAGAAGAAGACATCGCTGATACACTCGGAGACGCTGCAATCGACTCCAATTCTGTCACTTCTAGATGAATTGCTATTGAGCTGCTTTGCGCGTGTTTCTAGATTGTACTATCGGACTCTTTCCCTCGTCTGCAAAAGCTTTCGGTCACTCCTTACTTCACCAGAGCTTTACCAAATCCGATTATCTTTAGATCGCACTGAGTGTTGTCTCTATGTGTGCATACATTCCTTTCGTGACCTCCCTCGTTCTCGTTGGCTCACTCTCTGTCGAAAACCTGATCGAACTCTAATCAATGAGAAGAAGAAGAATTTGGCTTATAAACCCAAGGAAGGTACATGGCGAACGATAGAATTGGAGATGGGAATAGGTAGCGTGTGCGACCCTTTTTGCGTGATTGAGGACGTGCTTTACTGTTATAGTTACGGAGACTTCTTTTGGTATGACACCAACCGAAGCCTCTGGAGAAAACTGAAGGGTGTGAAAGGATTGCGGCTTGTGGAGAAGATGGAGAATTATGATGGAGATATGGTGATTTTCTGTGACAAGATTGTGGCTTTTATGGAGATAAGAACAAGATGATTTGCTGCGCTGTGATTGCGCTTGAAAGGCGCAATAGTAAAGAGATTTGGGGAAAGGTCCTGTGGCAGGACGCAGTGCTTTCAGTCCCCATGTCATATGATGTGAATGTTGCTCTTGCACCTATCCTTTGATAAATGATATACAAGCAAGACTTGAATGAGATTGCTGCTCATGTTTTTTAGCTGAATGGTATTAACATCATTTCACTTGTAAACCTTTGATGCTTAGCTTATCTTGTGCTGATAAGGACCTAGGAAAAGGTTCACTTCTTTCATGGGTTGAACAAGTAAACCAAGAGATCCATATGTTGAAATAAACTTGGTCTAGTTCGGTTTATATATCAAACAAGGTAGACAAATTCTTAAAGGTTAATTCGGTTAAGTTCGGTTTACATCCAAAAAAATCTGAATAATTTGGAGACTGATGATGATATTACCAACTAACACTAGTGTTTATTGTCGCTAAAGAAGGCTGGTTGGATTATCTCATCTTTGTAGCTCTTGTTCTTCTTTTCAATTAATCAACTTTACATAGAATATTAACTGTTTGCGAGTATTTATTAGATCCCAAGAGTAAAAAGACAGATTTTTGGATACAACAATGAGTTTCTCTGTGGTCTTGTTTCACTATCCTTACTCTGCAACAACAACAATCTTCACAATCTCATCGTCATCATCTTTCAGGCCAAAAAGAGCTCCTTCATCTAATCGTATCTTCCCTACTAATCAACCTAAACCCTTAATCAAGAAACTTCAAATCATTGAAACCCTAGCCGCCAGAGACACAATCATAGACTTTGGTAAATACAAAGGCAAGATGCTTGGTACTCTGCCTTCTTCTTATCTTAAATGGGTTTCAAAGAATCTTCGAGCAGGAGATTCTGAATATTGGGCAAAGCTTGCAGACGAAGTGTTAGAAGATGATATTTACAAAGATAGAACTGAGTGGGAATTTGCAGAGAACATCCTTCATGGAACTGATGACAGCATAAAGGCTTTAGCTTCTGTAAAGAAGAACAGAGAAGAAGTGAACTCTGTTTCTATGTTGTTGGAGATTAGTGAGAGATTTGGTTGGGATAATGAAGATAAGATTGGTTGGAGCAAAATCAATTTCCAGCTTTTGGGGACAAGTCAAGGTGGTAGGATTCCTAGATTAGGGAGGACAAAGGAAGAAGAAGAAGAGAGAAAAGAGATGGTAAGAAGAAGAGAGATTAAGAAGGAAGAAGAGGAAGATGAGAATGAATGGAGGAGAAGAGTGAGAAGAGAAAGGATGAGACAGAGTCCTGGAAGAGATGATGGCAAAATGGTGAATAAGAGTGACAAGAAGGCTGTTTTGGGAAAGTTAGAAGATATAGAGAAGAAACTTGAGCCAAAGATTCATAGTCCTTTTCCAGGTCGTGAGAGTCTGTTGAAGAAAGTTATGAACAAGAGAAGACCTCAGTGAAAATTTCACAAATTTGATCTTTTATGTTCTTATTTCACATATTCTATGAACTCTGTAAATCCATGATTTTCAAACTTTTGTTGCACAATGAGATTGACTCTTAGTGCATGCTTATTATCCAGTTCACAATCAGTGTTTCAAGTTGCATATGATTATGTCTACAATCACAGAATGTGAGAAATACTACATCAGAAAAAGCATGTAAGAAGAAACCTTAACTCTCTATTAGTAGAGAATAATAAGAGGCAGCTATTTAAGCAACTGGAGGACGAAGGACATGATCCTGTGAAGTATCAACTGCAGCAGGAGGCATAAATTGCCACATTGCAAAGCCTGGATAAGTTGTGAAAGGGACAAGCTTGCTTCCAGGAGCTTGAGCTTGAGGTTGAGAGAGTGTTGGTGGAGTTGGTAAGAAACATGGCTGATGCTGAGGTTGTGTCTTAATAGCTTTCAGTTGCTGCTCAATTCTCTCCTTCTCGATCTTCAGCTTCTGTTTCTCATCGCGCAGCTCGTGCTTCTCATCCTGCATAAGGCGTGAAAAAGATCAGTGAACAATCTAAAGATCTTGCAAAGGCCATAGTGTCAACAGTTTTCAGGTTCTCACCTTCAACTCCTTGATTTTCTCTTGGAGGCTTGAATTCAAGTTCTTCAATTTCTGAGCTTCGTCTCTTACTTGATTCACCATTCGAATTGCATCATTTAGAATAGCTACCTTGTCTGTTTTTGGAACTCTCCCAGGTTCCATTATGGAACTCAGTTCCGTAAATCTATTGTTAAAGCACAACACCAAAAGATTAAGAACTCAAAAGACAAAAGCTAGAACAGAACAAACAGAAAGCAAGAAAAAATACTTCTCATTTAGCCTATCACGTCGTTGTTTCTCCCTACACGCTTTCGAGCTAGAACCACTGCAGGATTCAGTTTTGACCCTGAAGTAACAAACAAACAGATTCAAACTCAATTTATACCAGATAGCAACAAGTAAACAGTTGAAGAAAGTTTGAGTTAATAGCGTTTTATACCTTTTCCTTGAGCCTGGCTCTTTGATCACATCTGAATCACAAAGGAAGCCATCAACTTCAACACTGTGAACAGATCACATCAATACAAGAGGAGATTACAAGTCAAAACTACATAGAAAACGATAAGACTTACTGCCAATATGTACACAAATCTAGAGCAGAAGCAAATATCTAGACTCCTTTGCTTAGGAAACAGAGGAAATTGATCCAAATAAGAGAAACACAGAAATCTAGAGTAGAAGCAGAGATCTAAGATGTCTATTTTATTAAGAAAACAGAGAAAAAGCATTACACTTCAGGTTCTAAGCTGTATCAGAGAGATATATCATCCAAGTTCTAACCCAAGAAGACCATTTTTAAAGCAGTCTAAGTGATCAACACAATCAAACTCCATAAAACATATGCAGATACTAACTAACCCTAAAACACAAAACATCCAAAGCCTAAAAACAAAACATAATCGATGGTGAATTGAGAAATTGAGAAACCCTTGATCTAATTATCAAAAAAACAAACCTGACACTAGCTGTTCCATCGATCTGCCAAGGAAAAGTGGGATTCTGATCAGAGAAAACACCATCAATCAAAGGATAATCACTAAGCCAGTTCATATTCTCCGGAGAAACCATTCGCCACCAACAATAACCCCAAAAACAAAAGCGGCGGCTACAGAAAAAATTCGAATAAAAAGATCAAATCTGAAAAAAAGGGAAAGTAATAGACAATGTGTGGAAAATCGGCAAAAGGAAGAGATATGGTTGGTTAGGACTTTCTCCAATCGGTTTTCTTTCTTCTATCATAAATTTTTTATTTTATTTGATCTCTCATTTTCATGGATGTCATACACATTTGGCCCACCAATTATTGTCGATTCTTCAGTTCCCTTATATATTTTAATGTCATAGTTGCTCAATTATACATTCATATTGATGTCATTCAAAAATCCTTACTTTTTATGTCATCATCAATACATAAAAGAAAACTATGACTGAAATCAATTCAAACGACACAAGGATTTACGAGAAGAAGATCTTAACAAAACCCTAACAGAATCTAACTCCTAAGGCTTCACTCGGGAAGAAGAAGAAGAATGAATTTCACTCGATGACGTGGAAGATGGAGATTGGCTTAGCACTATTGACCCGGATTGGAGAAATTGGATCCTTGGTGCACCCGCTTTAAACTTAAGCGGATCCTTGAAAGTCTCTAAATGAGCTAGAGTCTCACACACACTTGATGCTTTTGCTGACTTTCACGTAAAATAACAAACTGAAGAAGAATGAAAGAAAGAATTGACTTTTTGGCTTAAAAAAATAAAGAAATAATTTATTTCATAAGAAATTGAAGGGTATAATTTATTTTTTGTTCAATCAATTGTATAAACATTCGTTTAAATAAATAAATTAATTAATCGCCATCACCAAATTAATAGTTCAAAACGCCCCGATGTTGATTTTAAAGCTTGAGACTTCGCAATTCTTGGGTTAAGTAACAAACTGAGAAAAAAAAAACGAAAGAAAGAATCGATTTCATAAGAAACTGAACGATATGAACATTCGATTGAAACCAAAAACAAATAGAGAGAGATTCTTCACCATACATTCACCAAGAAAACGAAACCCTAATCTTCTAAAATATGAATTACAATCGGCAAAAGCCGAAAATAAACTAAAATTGTAACAGTGAGTGAATGTTGTTCAATTCAATTAATCATCATCACCAGATGGCTTTGATGCACCAGTCTTCTTAGGAAGAAGAAGATTATGAATGTTAGGCATAACACCACCATTAGCAATTGTCACATCTCCAAGTAATTTGCTTAATTCTTCATCGTTCCTTACAGCAAGTTGAATGTGTCTCGGAACAATCCTAGTCTTCTTGTTGTCTCTCGCTGCGTTTCCAGCCAATTCCAAAACCTAAATTCAAAAGACCAAAATTAGGGTTTAGGTTTAACATAATTTGACTTTGATTTCGAAATTTCGAATGATAGAGATTGAAATTACCTCAGCGGCGAGGTATTCGAGAACGGCGGCTAGATAAACCGGAGCTCCGGCACCAACACGTTCTGCGTATTTGCCTTTCTTCAGAAAACGAGCGATACGACCCACCGGAAATTGAAGACCGGCTTTGCTGCTTCTAGTTGTCGCCTTCTTCGCCGCACCAGATCCGAGAGTTTTGCCTCTGCCCGCCATTGAAATTGGATTTGAATTTTCTTAGTTGATAGATAAGAGTTTAATATTCTATGGACTTGTTAAGTCTTTCTATCTTCTCTGAAGTATATATAGTGTATTGAGATCTGTTACAACCAATAAGAAGAAAGTACGCGGATCGTAATTTATCACCGTTAGATATAATATCGTAATCAACGGTGAGGATTCAAGAGATTCAGGGTTTGGTTCGGTTCCTTCTTTTTTGTTCGGCCCAAAACTTGGGGAAAATATTTATATTTGTGGATCTATACTTTTTACAATTTGATTTGTTTGCCTTGTTTTATTTCGGCCCAAAACTTGGGCAACCTAATACAATGAGAGTTTGAATTTATATTTTATCAAGTTTACGAATATTGAAAAAAGTTAATAATTTTATATTAAAGAATAGCCCTGAACATTCGGTTCCTCGGTTCGGTTCTTTCGATTTTTCGGTTTCCTTCGGTTTCCAAAAAAGAGAACTAATAGGTACTTATTAAATTTCGGTTCGATTCCAGTTCTTTTGGTTCCTGAAAAATAAGAATCAATAGATACTTATTAAGATTTGGTTCCGTATCCATTCGGTTCCGGTTCGGATACTTCTACTTAATTTTATAAAAAATTAAAAAAAATCATTAAAAACAATAAATTTATTATAAAAACTTGAAAATTTTAGGTTTTTAGTAATTTTAATTCAAATTTAGATTTACAATTACAATTTTGGATATTTAGATTATTAAATTCTATATAAATAATTATTTTTAAATATACAATTGTATTTCGGTTCTCGGTTCTTAAATTTTGAAACCGTTCAGTTATTTCGCCAGTTCAATTTCCTTTATTTTAATTCGGTTCGGTACAGTATTTCGGTTTGGTTATTATGCCCACTGCTATTAAAGAACTTGAAAATTGTTACAATTTTAGCCCTTAAAAACTATCTTTATCCAAATTTGAGCAATTTAAAATTCTAAAAAGGCTGAATATGAAACCGTATAGTTCATGGTCAACTCATATGGTAATTCCTAGTCGTGACAGAGGCTCTCCAACTTCTTTGAGTGATAATATTCAAAAGGAATGATTTCAACGAAGAACTCATAGTCACTTTTCCATGTCTAATTTCGTAATGTCACAAACTAACATCCAATAATAGTTACTCGAACCCATTGACGGGTTTGACTTTCACTATCATAGAGACGACTCCAAGTCAACCAATGAGTTTATACTAAAGCTTATTAAGGAGCTTAGAACTAAGATAAGCATTATCTAACAAACACCAAGAAAGAAAAAACAGAGAAAGAGAAATGGGTTTTGCTCAAAAGAATCCTTATAATCTTCAGTTTTTCTTTACCATATCTATGATTTTAACCTGTTCTCTTACAGTATCTGCAACTATCTCAGAAGCAAATTCACTTCTGAAATGGAAATCCACTTTCACAAACCAAATAAGCTCATCAAAGTTGTCTTCATGGGTCAATAATACTAACTTCTGTACAAGATGGTATGGTGTTTCCTGCAACTCACAAGGAAGTATTGAAAGGTTAAACCTCACTGATACAGCCATTGAAGGTACTTTTCATGATTTCCCTTTTTCTTCTCTCCCAAACCTCGCTTACATCGATCTTAGTATGAACCGTTTATCTGGAAACATCCCTCCTCAATTTGGAAATCTCTCTAAACTCATCTACTTTGATCTCTCTATAAACAACTTAACCGGAGAAATCCCACCTGAACTCTGCAAATTACAAAACCTTGAAACTCTTCATCTTGTTGAAAACAAGTTAAGTGGGTCTATTCCATCAGAGATTGGTCTCTTAGCTTCACTTAAAGAACTTGCCTTGTACAACAATTCCTTGTCTGGTCCAATACCTTCTTCTATTGGAAAACTAACCAAGTTAGAAAACTTGTACCTGTTTATCAATTTTTTCTCTGGTCCACTTCCTTCCCAAATTGGAAACTTAACCAACCTTGTTGGCTTATGTCTTGATAGAAACAACCTAACTGGCCAAATCCCTTCTACTTTTACAAAGTTGAAGAAACTAACTGTTTTCAACATGTTTAAAAACCAACTTTCCGGCACAATCCCTTCTGAGATTGGTGATATGACCAGTCTAGATACCCTTAGCCTTCATACAAATAACCTTACCGGTTCCATTCCTTCTTCCTTAGGAAACATCAAGAGCTTAACTACTCTTCACCTTTACCGTAATAATCTTATTGGTGCCATTCCCTCAGAACTAGGCAACTTAGAATCCATGAATGATTTAGAGATAAGTGAGAACAAACTTACAGGTTCCATTCCTGTTTCCTTTGGTAACTTTACCAAGCTGCAATACTTGTACCTCCGTGATAATCAGCTCTCTGGTCAGATCCCACCTGAAGTTGCAAACTCTTCAGAGCTGATTGTCTTGCAACTCGACACAAACAACTTTACTGGTTTCTTGCCTGAAACCATTTGTAAAGGTAGCAAACTTGAGAATCTCTCATTAGATGATAATCACCTTGGAGGTCCTATCCCAAAAAGCTTGAGGGATTGCAGAAGCTTTATCAGAGCCAGATTCTCAGGGAATAGTTTTATAGGAGATATTTCTGAAGCTTTTGGAGTCTATCCAAATCTTGATCTCATTGATCTCAGCTACAACAAATTCCATGGTGAGATTTCAGGAAACTGGGAGAAGAGTCAACACCTAACGAGTCTTGATCTCAGCCATAACCAGCTTTATGGAAAAATTCCATCACAGCTCAGCTCTCTGCAGAGCCTGGAAAAGCTTGACCTCTCACACAACAACCTCTCTGGTCTCATTCCAACAAGTTTTGAGGACATGAAAGGGCTGAAATACATTGATATATCCGACAATAAACTCTACGGTCCTCTTCCAGATAACTCAGCATTTCAGAATGCAACTGCAGATGCATTGAAGGGAAACAGAGGCTTATGCAGTAATACTCCTACACAAAGGTTAAAACCATGCCTTATCACTTCCTTAGGGTTCAAGAAAACGATAAAGAAGGAAAACGTTTCTGTGTCGATACTTGTTCTGATCCTAGGCGCGCTCATCATTCTCTCTATGTTTGCATGGACAATCATCTACTACCTCCAGAATCGAAAACAACACAATGGAAACAACTCAGATTCTGAAGCTAAAGAGAATTTATCCATCTTTACTTATGATGGCAAAGTTAAATACCAAGAGAGCTTACCCTCTAGGTAAGAGATGAGATAGAAGCAGAGCAACAAAGGAAGTATGGAGAAGCCTCTGAAGGAATAAGAGTCTTTTATTATGCTTTCAATAATTGTCTTGCTTATGTATTTAAGATTGAAATTTACTTTCAAAATTGAGTTTTAAACATAAGTAATGATCTTTGTGGGTTGTTTTTTAGTATGTAAGGAGCCTTGTAACATATATCATTTCTTGTGTTAAATAATACTGAGTTATTAACATGCAACATGTCACATAAATATAAAACATGTGCATATAAACAACAAAGCAAACAAATGAAATTAAGGTAAAACAGTGAATGCAACAATGCTGCTGATTGCTGCTGCAATAGCTCCGAGTACAAATCCAGGTAGATTTCCACCTCCAAATAAAGCATCAAAAGAACCAGCTCCAACTGATACAATCATTTGTGGTATCACAATTGCCAAATTTAAAACTCCTAATGAAAGTCCTGCATTGTTAACATAAAAACAAAACCGTTACTAATTGATTTCAACTGTAAATAAGATTTTTTCGATCCAATTATTGATAAAGAAACTAGAAGACCATACCTTGGCCGGCACCAGAGTCGCTTGAGATTATGGAAGCAAGTGCAAACGGAATACTGAAAGTAATCTGTATAAAATACCAATTGTTTTTGTTAATTTAACAAAACAATTAAGCACAAAATTTATTTATTAATGACAATCTAAATTATAGGTAATAATAGTAAAAAAAAAATTAAAGACAAGCTGGACTTACCGCAAGAGGAATTCCAAGAATAGCAAAGAGAGATAATGCTCCAGCTTTAATACCATCAGTAGGAACGGCCAAATCACCGGCGGTTTTCCGGTGAGCTACGGCCAACTTAGTAACCAAAACCGTCATTGCCAAACACACTGCAAGAATAAGATTCACAACTCCCCAAAGCCTTTTAGCTCCTCCCATTTTCCTACTAATCCATTCAATACCAAGTGACACAAATCCAAGTACAATTGAGTTAAGCATTAATCCCAATGCACCAACATGAACTCCTTCGTTATAAATTTTCTTCATTTTATCATCCCCATCTGAGCTTCCACCATAAACTTCACGACCCATCCAATCAGTATCAAACAAAAGAAATGGAAACCAAGCGATCCAATTTAGAGCTGTTGTGATTAGTAACATCCACATTGGACGTTTCATCACTTTGAAAGCTCCAAAGATCTCTCCTACAAATGGAGTTTTCTTGGTTTCTTCTGATGTTCCTTTCTCTGCTGACCATTGTTTGTCTTCAACGTACCAAAGTGCTATAATAGTGACAAGGAGGAAAAGAGTAATGGAGAGAAAAAAACAGCTTTTGAGATTTGCGCAATAGATGTCACAAGCTTTAGTCATTGTAAAAGGAAATATTTTGTGAAGGTTAGTGTATGATCCAGCCGCGTATCCCAAAACGTTTCCAACCGCCATGAAGAAAGAGAAAAACGCGTTTGCGGTTCTTGTTTTTCTAGCGTCTCCCGCGGCTAAGTCTCCAAGGAAAGCACGACAAGGTCCTTGAAGAGTGTTGTTGGCCACATCAAGGATCCAGAAACCGAGAGTGAAGATATAGACGGCTCGTGTCTTCATAGGTTTGTTGAGATCGTCTCCTAAGCTATGGCCAAGATCAGCAGCGTATCCGATAAGGAAAACCGAGAGAGCAACTAAGATGGCTCCCACGGCAATGAAAGGACGACGACGACCGAATCTTGAGTTGCATCGGTCGCTGTAGTAACCGACGGTTGGCTGAACTAGCATGCCGGAAACCGGACCACATAGCCAAATGAGAGATGCCCATTTGTGTGGGATTCCAAGGAGTTGTACATATGGAGTCAATAGAGATAGTTGTAAAGCCCATCCAAATTGTATACCGGCCGCGATTGAAGCCACCGATATCATTTTTCTCAACGGTGAAGGCACACCGATATCAGCAGCCGCTGAGGAAGACTTTGTCTCCATAGTGGCCGCTGATTTTTTTGCTTGGGGATCACTCATCTTGATTCAATATATTTTGATTTTCTATACGTATAAGTTGTGTTTGAACAAGGAGAAGAAGAAATTTCTTCTTCTCTTGTTAATTGATTATTGGTTTGATTGCGATCTCAATAGTTTTGAAGAGTGTAAATCTTTTATACTATGGCTACCTTGCAAATACCATTGTTGGATTGTTGTAATAATGATAAGATAGACCTAATAATAACCAAGATTAGTTTAGTTTCTTATCCATATATCACTTATTTTAGATTGTGACAATCTGACAGATCTTTTTTCGTATTTGTTGTTGTTTTTAGATTGATTTTTCCATTTTTAATGGATTATCAGTCAGTTTTACAAGATAAGATATATATAGATGATGAAACGGTTTATTATTTAAAAAAAGAAAGAGAATCAGCCGAAGATGAAAGAAAAGATAATATAGAATTTGATTACCATAATTGATTTTCCAACTAATATGAATGTAAATTTGGTTATATATAACTTCCATCCTTTGAGATTTCTCTCTTTTTTGTTTGATTTCTTGTGTATGCTAATAATTACATATGTAGTATTTGTCACGGTTTTAGTCAATATACACTATATAAATTTTGCTTTTGTCAAAAAATTGAATCAACATAATTTAATCGATAACGCAAACTCTAAATTCTATGCGGAGTTACATAACTACCTCCGGACAAGAAGATTGTCAACTCGGATTAGGAATCATATTTTATCATCCAAATAGACTCAATCTGATATATGTTATAAATACATAGAATATCACACTTTTGGTTATATATACACTTAATTATATTTCACTTTATGGCTACTCTTGCCAAATTCTAAACTTTGTGTGTTGACAGTCTAAACACTTTTCTAACTATATCTATTTGGTTATATATAATTTGTTTTTGTTTTTAAATCTGAAATTGATTTACAATCGACAATATCCCATTAATAACTTTCAAAACTCGAGTCACTAACAACTAATAAACCTCAAATATTTTTGTTCTCCCAATTAAAATAAACCTTTTAACTATAAAAAAACCTTTAAATGTTTTAGATTCATGAGTCTCTTTATTGATTGGCCAAGCTGTGATATATGTTTCATGATTTCTCAAATCCAAACTTTTCCTTGTTTACAATACAATTACCTCTTGATGTATACGAATACATGATAGTACACACATATCTTTGTTTTTCGTCCAGTAAAAAAATATACTTTGGAGTTTCACTTTATGGTGATCGCCTCTTAGCTTCCAATATCGACGCCTCCTCAAGCATTGCAGCTGAATCTTCAAGCATATTCAGCTTTTTAAGAGCCACTGCTTGAAGATAAAATGAAGTTGGCCAATCAGGATATACACATTGTGCTTGCATCGCATCTCGAAGTGCTGCATCTGGCTGCTCACAAAAGAGATAACAGATACTTCTTCTTGCATAAACAGTTGGAGACATCATCATTCCTGTTTCTATAAACTGCAAAATCAAAACTTAAACATTAAAACCAAAACATTGATATCTCACATCGAAAGTTTGGATCATTTTAATTCCATATATATATGTGATCTTCTTCTTTATTTGTCAAACATATATATGATCTAAGAAGTAAGAACTCATAATTTATTATGGTTATCATAGCCAAGGGTATAATCGTAACAAGACATATATGATGATGCGTCTGTTGTGGTATTTCAAGATATTAGGTGCACCTATATATATATATATATATCTAGAAGCATGTTAGAAGGTGATTAATATTTCACATATAAAGTTGAGATCCTTTTAATCTAATACATATATATGATCTAGGAGTCAATCCACCATTACCAAATTGTTTTTTGACCATACCTGAGTATATTTTTCAATAGCAGATTCGAAATATTTGCTACGAAAAGCTGAATCTCCTTGTTGTCTAGTGTTCCACACATCTTGTATTTGATGAGTCCATTGTTGAAAAGAGAGCTCACATGTAACTTCATCGTCTTTATAATCTTGTGCGTCAAGAATCTGATGAAGAGTTGTGAGGTCCATATGGTGACATGCATCGTAAATTTGAGAATTAGAGTGTTGGGTTTCAGTGTTTTCGACTTTTGAAATTCCAAGCATAGTGTAAGATGGAACATCTAGTTTGTGTTGAAGTGTTGTGAGTACTGAGATGATGTCTTTAACTTCTGGTCGGTCTTTAGGATTATTCTGAACGCATTTGGAAGCCAAATCAAACACCGTTGCTGCTTCTTCCTCTGGATAGTTTCTTTCTAAGTGTGAATCCATCAAGACAAGTAAGTTTTGCTTTTGAATTGTATCAACCGCCTAAATAGAGAGAGAGATCAATGTTATAATGTGATTGATATTCGACGTTGGAAGTTGAAACCATTCTAGTCTCAATATATATGATCTAAGGGTCAGTTCACTCATTGCTAATCGGTTTTAGTTAGAAATCCATAATTTACCACACTACAAAAAATGAAACCAAAAGCACACAAAAACCCTAACAGAAGTGGTATTCATGGAGATTTTTCGACCAAAAAACAAGAATTGTCAAGAATCTGTATGAAAATCACGACGGAAGTAAAACATGGAAGCAGTATATATTGAGACGTTCAGACGAATTCTTTGGTTTGGAATCGTGTGATTTCTTATAGTCAAAATATCGATATGTCAATTTGAAAATATAACAATACCAATATTTCTAGGTTAACTGAGGAATCTGTGTCACTCACATGACTTGGAGGGATGTGTTTCCCACTAAGAAGATCTAGAAGAAACGTCCCAAAGCTGAAGACAACACTCTCTGGAATCAACGTACCTACAACACATATATACATCATTTTCCACAAAAAGGTCCAAAACTCCATCTTACAATGAAGCAAAAGCCTTACGCATATATGTAAGAGTGAAGAACAGTTAAGACGTTACCACTTCGTAGATATTCAGGTGGTGTATAAGCAAGATTTGTGCTGAAGTTTTTGCCATCTTTGCTATTTTTCATCAATCCAAAACATGAAAGCCGAGGACTTCCATTCTGTGTTACAACAACAAAAAGAACATAATTTCAGACGTTTTTCTTACAAAACCTTATATACACATATGTCTTTATAACAAAAAGGAATCGTGGATCAACAAGACTCAATTCATAAACCAAACCTAAACCCTAAACAAATATCACATGGAGCAGACTCCCTATATCAAACTCAGAAAGATAGGCAAAAAAAAAAACACTCAACCACTCGACCGAAACAACTTCTAATACACATGTGCTCTATGGTAATTCCTTGGACTCAAACTTCGGTAATAAAACAGTGTATTAGGGAATAATATCCTACATCGGTAGTTGGAAGGGATCCTAACTAGTATATATAAGATATGGGCTACTCCACTCATTGCCAATTGGTTTTGAGTTGGAAGCTCATATTCTAATATGATATAAGAGACCACGATCCACACTGTCCAACCCGATCCGACCCAAAAGTGGTCCAATTATTGACAAGCCAGGCCCAATATTGGTGCCATCGATCCATCCCCAAACATACGAGATTTATGGCCAAAAAGCCATCATCTCGAGGGGGCGTATTAGGGAATAATATCTCACATCGGAAGTTGGAAAAGATCTTCTCTAATATATATAAGATATGGACCTCTCCACTCATTGCCAATTGGTTTTGAGTTGGAAGCCCATATTCTAATACAGTGGGCATAGACGTTTTACACTTGACCAAAAGAACTTTTTGTATACATGTGAGCTGCTATATGGTTATTAATTACCTCATCAAAGAGAACCCGACAAGTGTTGAGATCATGGTACAATTTGTGTCCACTCTGCCTACAATATTCTAACGCTTCAGCTACATAAAGTGCAACTCTCAATCGCATATCCCACTCCATGGTTTGTTTCTCCCCTGTAATTAACAAAGGCAAAATCTCAAGTAAATAAAGACACTTAAACCCAAATTGTACAAATATATTTAGGGGGTGTTTGTGTTGAATATCATACAATGAAATAGATGTTTGTTTAGGGTTTCATTAGGCATGTACTCCGATACAAGAAACCTTTCATCTCCATCACAACAATAACCTATCAAATTCACTAGTCTTAGGTGTCTTAATTTCCCAATAGCCTTAGCTTCTGCCTGCAAAAAGATGAGCATTTGGTGTACCTTTTCGAATAAAAAATTCAAGATTACAGATTTTTCGAAACTTATGGCTTCCAACTCAAAACCTACTATGAGTAAAATGGCTTATAAATCATATATATTAGATTATAATGATCTCAACTTTGAATGTAGGATATCTGTTGCAAAACACATACGGCGAATTGTTTAGGATCAGGCCATGTTGAGTTGGAGAATCTTTTAACAGCAATCGAATGATACTCTTTATCGATTTGAATGCAGCCTTTATAAACAACATTTGGTTCTTGATCAGGACAAACTGAA
Source organism: Lepidium africanum (assembly GCA_900406405.1). NCBI lineage: Eukaryota > Viridiplantae > Streptophyta > Magnoliopsida > Brassicales > Brassicaceae > Lepidium > Lepidium africanum. The sequence goes on along the minus strand of OVAX01000794.1, from coordinate 1,194 downwards.
ACAACTGAGTTTTTGCAGAAATCATTTGTAGCATTACGAAGATCCGTTGCAGAAAATTCAGAGACTTCTGGTACTTTAGAAAATTGCCATCCTCGACCTTCGTTAATGTTACGATGACATGAGTTGCGATTACTACGTTTGGTTTTTCTTCCACGACGAATAGAATTATCTTCGGAGGCTGTTTTGTTATGTAATAATTTTGAGGGTTTAAAAAAAGATGATTGGCAACATCCCATGATAAGAGACGAGTTAACTCGTCATTAACGTCGTTTCTTCTAGCTTTTCTCCGGCGGCGTTTTTGACCGTCGTCGCCGAGAGAGGGGGAGAGGAAGATAGAGAAAGATTGGTCAGTTTGACATCTCCTGTTTTGTCTTTTTTTTTTTTTTTCTTCTTTTGCATTTGCAATTTTCTCAATTCCTACGTTTTGCAATGAATTGTTGGCAAACAACGATTCAAGGGTAGTATTGTTAAATTTCACCTAACTGAATATTTCAATTTTCCCAATTCCTAGCACGATATTTCAGGTTTAGAAAAAAAAAAAACAATAGACCAAAAAATAATATAATAACAATATTATAAAAAAGCTTTTATACTGTTTAGTATTTTTATTATATATAAAGATTTCTCGTCAAACATAATTCGAAAGTTATAAAAAAATTTATTTAAAAAAAATGTAAATATTTTTTATTTTATTTTTTCATGTCTTATAAGATATTTGAGTGAAGTAATGGTTATTCATACACGATTTAAAAACACGAGAATATTATGCAGAATAGAATGCCCTCTTTTTCATACACGATTTAAAAACAGGAGAATATCCAGAATGTCCTTTTTGAGAAACTAATTATATGGAATGCCGTCTTTTTGAAACCATGTTTGAAATGACATTTTCTAGATTTAGATTGACAATTTTGTCCATGTAATTTTAATAGATATTGCTGCCCAAGGTGACCGAGGGCAGTTTACAGAATAAAATTTTCTCTCATGGGACACATGTTTCTTTATAAGTGGTTCAAACTAATTTCATAATAACTTAATTTCTTTATAGTTTAGAATGTAAATAAATCATTTATAATGTTTATTTTTTAATTTTTTTAATTTCTATAATTATAAAATAAAATTATCTATCTAACAAGATCCATTATGTATAAGTTTAAATTATATATTAATATTATATTTAATTAGCAAAAATTA
>OVAX01000793.1:0-64005 GCA_900406405.1 Lepidium africanum | reverse complement strand
GGGTTTTTCGGTTATTCGATTAGATTTGGATCGGCTTTTTTCGATTTTGAAAATATAGTAATAATACAAGTATTAACTAATATTTGGTTTAGATCACTTTGATACATTTTGGTTTCAATTATGTATGGATATTTGAATTATATATCAAATTAGATATAAAATAATTTTGATTATTAATTGGTTCGATTCTAGATATTTGTGATTAAAAGTAATCAAACATCTAAAAATATGAANGATTAAAAGTAATCAAACATCTAAAAATATGAAAAATAACATATAAGTTCAATTTCAAAGGATTACTTATAATTAAAATATAAATTATTAGGTATATTAGTGTAATTAGTTAACTAAATTTTCTATAGCTATTTTCGGTTCTTGATTTATACCCGAACTGAAAAACCTTTTCAGTTCGGTTTTTAACTCGGAGCTAGTCCATCTCATCATGATAAAGTTAGTTTTCTTTGTTCTATAAATATTATATTTTGTTTTCAAATGTAATCAATAAAATAATGCTGTTAGTGCTTTTCGTCTTTGAAACGAACTAGATGTGAACTGAAATTTTCCATGGAAGACTTTTATTATAAGCTATAAACTTCACGTGACTTCCAACATGTCAGTCATACAGACATGACACAACACAAAAGTACCACGACCACAAACAAATTCGTAATAACTCCATCCAACAAATCTTCTTATCTTACATACAACGACATTGCCAGATTCTTTATTATTCACCTTTTATTCCTTTTTTACACTTCATCTAACACCAAACCCGGTTCAGTCATCATCAGTGGTTAAAGGAACAGTTTTCACCTGCAAAAAAACCAATATAGAATCATAGAACAAATCATAAGTCTCGCGTGAGATTCTTGTGAGCTTGTGTATAAGAAAAAAGTGAATTGTTACCAAGTCGCGGAATTTGAGAATATAGAACATTTCAAGGTATCGTCGAGTCTCACGACGTTCCAATTTTGATACATACTTCCAGAATCCATACACACCAGCTAGTGTCATCAATCTTTCTGAGTATATCTTCCATGTGTACCTTCACAAAAACCATATCGAGCTTCCAAATCAAAATCAATTGGCGTAAAATGACCTATGTATTACATATATTAGACTAAAATGATCATAAATTTTGATGTGGGATATTTGAGATTTAGATGGTATTAACATTTTGAAATACCACAACATACGCTTCATGATTATGAACTCTGATACCATGATAACATACCAATTTCCAGTTCAAATCGATTGACAATAAATTAAATAACCGATGTATTATATTATATTATATTATATTAAAATGATACCAAATCTCGATGTGAGATCAATCGCATTCTAACATGGTCAAACACACTTAGCTAAGAGAAACTTAATGTTTAGTTTTTGGTTACCTTTCGTATATCCTTTGGAGACCAGCGTCTGATACTTTCTTCCAATAGTCTGGATCTTCCTTACAACGTTCAAAGAACTCAGCCATTATGTTACCTGCTTGCTCCGTATGGTATGGATCAATGTGGAAACCTGAGAGTCCATGTTCTATGATCTCTGCAGGACCACCATGACATGTAGCAAATGTTGGAAGCCCACAAGTCATTGCTTCTACTACCGTAAGCCCAAACGCCTCATAGAATGCAGGCTAACATATGCAATACAAAGAATGTCACTTCAAAGTTCAATTAAAATCGATCACTTTTAATAGCTCTTAGCTCACTAGTCAGTTCTTAACGTTACCAAAATATTGAATGTCAATTACCTGAGCAAAAGCACCTCTTGTATCAGCAATGTATCGATAAAGCTCACCGTTTCGAGCTCGGTTAGTCTGAGCCGTGATCCAACGAAACTGTCCTTCAAGCTTGTAGGTTTTCATAAGGTTATGCATTTTCTCAATCTCTGCCATTTCTTCTCTGTCTTTGGACTTGTTTACATCAATGTTACCAGCTATTACAACCAGATTAACCAGCTCCCTCAACTTTGTGTTCTTACAATACATCTCAACTAAACCAGAAATGTTCTTCACTTTGTCTAGCCTCGCCATAGAGAAGAGTATTGGCTTTGATCGATCACTTAGTGTACCACTGCAATTAAACAACCCAAAGTGTTAAAAAAAAACTAGATTATGAACTCTTAAAACCATAGTTACCATATTGAACCAAAGGGAGTAGCAGAGTGCCAAGAACTTACACATGTTCATCAGTCTGCTCCGGGCTATAGAGCATATCCTCTATTGAACCATGTAAAGCTGTAAGTCTCTTAGTTTCTTCAGAAAACGGGAAGTAGATGGTCATGTCTGCGCCGGGCGAGACTATATTGAACTTCGGATCAAACACATTGATGCCGTGTACTACTCGGTATAGTCCTGGGAGTGTAAAGGCCTCGTGGCTTTCATATTGACCAACTGTGTTCTTCCTGAGAAAGTAAATATTAGTACTGCAGATGAAAACTTAATTAAAGAAAACACTTCACTTACGTTCCTGCGATCTCTTGGTAAGTGCTTGTGATGATGAAATCTGCGCTGTTCATTGCGATTAGATCAGCTGTGAATTGACAAGAGAAGTGATATTTTTCGTCGAATTGTTTCCAGTAAATGTCTGAATCTGGATACTTGGTTTTCTCCAAAGCATGTGCAATAGTACACTGGTCATATCAATACTTGATGAGTCCAAAATTCTGAGATTTTCAATAGATAACAACATAGCAAGAAAAACACTTGAAACTATTTACCTGTGTAACACCCATTCTATGTGCCATTAACGATGCAACAAGGTTTCCATCACTATAGTTACCTATGATAAAATCCGGTAATCCTTGCAATTCACCAACAATCTCACTCGCTGCATCCTGTTTACTTGTACGAAATTTCAGTGATCTTCTTTCTCTAACATGTTAAGTAAACAAAACTTAAGAAAGCTAAGATTCTTAAACCTGAGCATAGTTCTCTAGATAAGGCCATACGTCGAATCTTGAAATCCATCTACGGAGGATCCCTTTATCAGACCTAAAAGGAACCCTGAGAATATGAGTATGTTCTGTTCCGCTGACTCGCTCTAACCGTTGGTTACATGTAGTTCCTTTAGCATCCGGTATCAACCTAGTTACCTTGGAACAAAAGGAAGAAAAATTTCATCCACAAACAGTTTTAAGTCTTGAGATTGAACATTAATAGTCAGAAACATATGCGTACAATAAGAATCCTAGGTTTTATATCCAACCCTTGTCTCTTTATCCTCATCAGCATTTCAGTCTCAAGTGCTCGGACTTGGTCTAGAATATAAACAACCTGCAATATCGAAGTAATCTTAAAAGCTGATCGATATTCGAAAAACAGATTAAACTGAGGGTTTAGGTAGATACTTGTCCACCAGTGTCAGGTAAGCCTAAGACATTAGCTTGCCCAAAATATCCATGTGGAGATAAGATTACAACGTTGAAAACCATTGGTACCATCCCAAGAAACTTCTCTAAGGACGAAGGATCAGGAGCTTGAAGAATATCAGAGAGAAGATACATCATTTCAAGTACTCGTCCTGCGGTATCTCCCCATCCTTTCTCAAAACCCATTCCTTGAAGTGAATATTCGAATTCCGAAAACGGGGTTTCTCGTGGAAGCTTTGAGACATAATCTTCTGCTTTAGTTAGGTGGTTTTCAAGCCTAGATATGCTTTGAATCCGATCATTCAACATTAATGGCTGCACACAAAAACAAAGTTCCATTATTCTTCAAGTTCATAACATCTGATTCTTATTGCACCAACAATAAGAAGAAGGCTCGTTAGGAAACTTACATGACCTTTGTACTTATGAGCTCTAAGGAAATCAAGCAGAGGCTCTAAGCAATCTTTGCTACGGAACATTACAGAAGATAAGTGACGATTCAGGAACTGAACTCCATTACCAATGGAAGACGAACGAGAAGGACGTGGCACGTTTGCGTTAAAAGGCTCAAAATCAAGCTCAAGACGAAACGAGTCATCAGTATTAGATCCATCAACAAGTTCTTCCTTGAAACGAAGATACTCAGAAGCTGTCAATTGTTCAACACTTAACTCAAAGACATTAACACGAACATATTCCCAAACACCAGGTCTTGGTCTAACAGCTAAAGCAACAAACGGAGGAAGAATTATGGCTTCCTACAACAAACAATCATCCTGAAACTTAGACTAGTTGTCTAAATGATATTCATAGATTTCAAATCGACTCAGAAAACTTTTTACCATTGCTGATTTAAGGATTTCACCAAAAGGTCCATCAGAGAGACTTTTCTTAACTGCATCGTCTCCGATTACACATTCAAGTTCGTCTATTAAGTTATGAGGTTGAAGAATCCCTTTTCCCTGATCCACATACCTTCACAAACATACACACAGAAAACAAAGCCATGAATCAATTAAGCAGTCAGGAATCAGGATCTCGATTCTTGACAACGAACCTGGAAAGAAGGGCAACGAGTTCATTGCGATGAGCAGAGAGCGTGTCTTGCACGCGATCCCTTGTGCTTGGAATCCTAGTGAGCTTGGGTTTTGCCATGAATATTCAGATGATCCCAAATCCCAAAAAGTTGCAGAAAGGTTTATTTTTTTTAAGTTTCCCACTTTAAATGATCAGATCGAATCACTAACGGTAACTATTAACAAGGAAACACCATGGATTGATTGATAAAAACGATAAAACTCAGAACATGTCTGAAATTTAGGCTGAATAAGAAAGAGAGAGAGAGAGAGAAGAAGACGTGTTTGATCTTCTCTGTTTCGTGTTGCTGTTTATAGTAGAAGTGACGTGTTTGTGTTAAAACAGAGTATATGTGACTCTGAGAGTGTGTTGTGTACTTGTGTGTATATAAAAATACGTAAATACTTAGAGGTTAAAGGAGAATAGTAAAGAAGTGGAAGCTCCGGTGTCGTCTGGAGTGTTGCTCTGATTTGAAAGCGGTTTAATCTAGAATAAAGTATGAGTGTCAGATGAAGAAGACAACTGGTGTTCTGTTTTTATGCCACGTTGTTTCTTCAAATATATTTTTTTCTCTGTTTTTATAAAACAGAGTTTACTTCAAACTTTAGTGGATCGTTTTGGGCCTTTTTTGATCTAATTTACTCTATCTGGTCCTTCTTGGGTCTATGATCCAATCTGTATATAAAATTCATATTCCCTTGTTGGGTCTTTGGAATGCTTATTGAAGGGTCTTTTGGTTGTAGATTCAGAGGCTTTACAGAAAATTTTACATCATAGACTATTCGACAATTGAACTCTTGCTCAACGGAGGACAAGCCTCGCCTTTAATTGATAAGGCAATAATTCATGTTGCTTGGTACTCTGATAACAAGCCAGATCCGGTTCTAGACATGTGCAATGAGTGCATTTTCAATCTCAAAATTTAGCTTTTTTGGTATTATTTAGGGCCCTGAAAAAAAAACGTCTAAATTTTTCATTTAGTAGGGTCATTTTTTCTTTCTTTTGCACCAGGCCACATTTGACATTTCTTTACTGACTCATGTACATGTAGTTGTGAAACCATAGCATGCTGCATGGTGTTAAGTCTATTAGTTTCTCTCTGCTTTTAGAGTGTAACATAACTTTTCAACATGAGGAAGATGAGTTAGAACCACACAAATGCTTTTGTTTTACAGATATTCATACAACTTGAGGAGGGTCTAATTCCCTCTTCCATGGAACCAAACGAGTTATGTTCCTAGATGTTTGTCAGCCCATCTAAAGACCCTTGAGTTGAAAGATTATGGAGGATGAAATGAATAAAAGAAACTGTAATTAAAATCTATCGAAAGAGAGTTGAAATCTATCATGAAACCAAACAGCAAACTTAAAGACAGAAAGCAGATGATGAAATTGTCTAAGATAAATTATAGACGTGAAAACTTCAACGCTTCATTATTGAATATGTTCGTATTTTGTTTTGTGTTTTGATAACTCGGGTAATCTGATTCAACATAAACACATTTTTTTGTGAATATATTCGATTTTTTTTATATAATTCCGGTAATTCTGTTCAGCGGAAGTACTATTATAAGCAGTAAGAGTTTTGGACTAGCTATAGACTTTTTTCTCGAGCCAGTTTAACATGTTATAATATCTATTTAATTCTGGCATCAAGAGAAACTATGTGAATTTTCTGATACCGCGTGCAAATATAATTTAGTTTTCACGACTCCTCAAATCTGGAATAACACAATATCATTTTACTAATTCCGGTATTACTATTTAACCACATCCACATGACAAATATGATATGTTTTTGTAATATATTAAGCTACTATATGAATTAAGATTTGATATAATAAATTAAACAAGATCATGATTATATGATCTAAATCTGAATATAAAATTTCAGAGACAACGGATCTTTTTCGAACCGTCTTTTGGAATTGGTAATCATCCAAACGCAACAATAATATAATGCGACTCACGTTGGGACAATAAGGCTATTGTACCGTGCATACACGTTCATATGACAAGTTCCTCACTAAACCGATAATTTAATTACAAAATTAACGTTTTTTGTCAACGTTATTAACATTATATAAACCTATAGAACTAGTTTTGAAAACCTCACTTGCTTTCTCTGCAATTCAACTTAAGAAAACATATAAGCAAAGCAAGCCAAAAGATAGAGAAAATGGCTTTCTCACGTCTCTCATTTGCTGCTTCTTTGGTTGTTTTCTCATCTCTAATCATCTCTTCAGTTGCTTATTATGGTGATGAAGCTGACCCCAACACCGGAAAACTGATTCCAGTCGCCGTTGAAGGAGTCATTATGTGCAAGGCTGGTGACAAATCTTACCCTATTCAAGGTAATATAACTTCTTTATATCCAAAACTAATACGGGTGCTGTGAGGCTTGTGGTCTAGTGGTATTTTTGTACAAAACACTTAGGTAGCTCCGGATTAAGGTTATTCCAAAATGAAATATATGTAATTTATTTTTTCCAAATCCAGTAGTGGTGGTCGGTTAGATGAATGACAACCTAGGTTTCAGTGTGTAAATTCACATTGATTTCCACTCGAAACTTGGAATTATATTGAATTAGTCGGCTTTATATTTGTTTGAGTGATGCATGATCCCCATTAGTATATTGTCAGAAATCTTGGTCCTTTCAATGTTTAACATGATATACAAGTGTCTGACGAACTTTTCTATCTATGAAATTTGTCGGATTCACCCGGATCATTCTCAATACCGAAAAAACCTGGATTATTCTCTGTACCAATAAAAGAGACTAATTCTTTATTCATGTTTCAATATCTGATTCTTTGTTTCTCATTGTTTCTAGTATGATGTAAGAGATCTCGGTTCTTTCAAATTTAGATGTTTAAAATGATATACAAATACCTCACAAATCTTTAAAATTTGTCGAATTCACCTAGATTATTCTCGATACCAGACTAATTCTTGATTCATGTTTCAATATTTTGATTGTTTTTTTCATTCTTTTTGTTACTACAACAATGAAATCATATTTTGGCATCGTTTGATTACAACAGGGGCAACAGCAAGAATTTCATGTGTGAAGACTGATGCATATGGAAAAGAAATTGTTCCAGTATCGATATTGAGCGGCAAAACCGATTCTAAAGGTTACTTCTTCGCCACAATGTTCCCTTCACAGCTTCATCAAGGAAGAATGTTGAGCAAATGCAAAGTTTTTCTACACAAATCTCCAATCGCTGATTGCGATTTCCCAACTGATGTTAACAAAGGTGTGAGAGGAATGACATTGAGCAAGTACCGTGTCCTTGAAGACAAGAGCTTCAAGCTTTATTGGGCTGGTCCTTTCTTCTTCACCTCTGAACCTACTTACTACTAATTACGAGCTTTTGATCAACATGAAAACTTAACATGTTCTTCGAATGTTTTCGTTTGTTTGATTGGCCATGATGTTGTCTGAAAATGAGCTAAGACTTTCTTTTCTTTGTTTTTATTTCTCAACTTTATCATGTTTCTTATGTTTTAAATTTAATTTTGGTAAATGTGTATTTTATGGTTTTTTGTTGTATTTGTTCTAATCATCTAATTAATTGCTTATATTGAATGTGCCAAATGGTTATCAAACTTTGTTAAAGCTCATAGGTGTTGATTTTTAGAGATATATTACAATATAATTTACTAAAATATTACTGATTTTGAAAGAAAATAAAAACATTACAAAAATTTAAAAAATTTCTCGAGTTATTAAAATTTTACTTGCCTAATCAATCCAGGAAACCAAAAAACATAATATGCAATATTACTTTTATATTGATTTAAAGAGGTTTTACCGTGTCATACAATATGTTTCCAAAATTTTAAAGGGTGAATTTGGTGTATATACACATATACTTTGTTAATTAAGAAAGTGACAATAGCAAATGAATAATGTGGAATCTGACTTTCATTTTCTATTTTACCCTTCTAAGTTAACAATCTAATATTTTGTTTGTACGTATAATATTATAGTTAGCAGTATAATGTTTGGTTGTACATATAATAGGGAGAATGAGGATGAATCAAAGAAGGTTTGCAATGCTAAACGTACAACATAAATAATAATGTGCTAACAATATAGTTAACAACGAGGTATAAGGACACAATTGTCATCGTCAGTAAACAGTAATGTACTATTTGTGTTATAATCATTTCACCAATTTTTTAACTATATGTGGTCAGATAGTGGTATTTCCCAATTTCAAATGACTTAGTAATATATTATTTATCATAATTTTAAAAACTTGATAGTAGTGACAAAATTATATCGCTTATTATTATTTTACTTTTCATTATTTGATTGCTTAATATATTAGAATTTTTTGTTGATTTTTTTTATGGGTTACATTTCCTAGCTAAAGACTTTTAATCATCTGGAGATTTTCAATCTAGTGTATGTGAAGTTAAATAATAGAGGACTTATGGTGTATGTGCTAATATATATCGTGTGATATAGATTGGACCTTGTGAGATCCTAAGAACTAGAACTTATAATAAATCATTTTGGGAAATGCATCTGTTTTTTTTTCTATGTGCAAGTATATGTTTCACAGAAGTATCATCTACAAATTACAACGTATGTTCATCTCAGTCTTTTGGTCTTTATATACAATGACCTTAATTTATTGAACACAATTACACCATCTAAAAGAATTTAACTCAAAATGATAATTATATTCAAGAATATTATAAGAGCTCTCCTACCTCTACTTTGGAGCAACCAGACTCTCTTCTCAAGTTTGCTTATCTTTCCCAGAGAATATGACAAAACTTCATGGCCAAGAACATGAGTCCTTTGGCTTTTTTAACACTCAAGTACTTGAGTATTATCTGTTGATCTTGGCCAGCTACAACCACTTGACCATCCCAATACACCCAAGATTACATCCACCTTTGCGCAAACACTAACCTGGGAGTTACAGATCCATAGAGACAAGGGTTAGGGTCTAGTGATCGAGGAACTTAAGAAAGGAAAAGAATTACAAGAACATTAGGACATATTACCAAACTTTCACTGTTTGCTTCTATTTGAAACAACATTACTGCTAATCCTCTTCCTCTGTCAATCTCGGCCTGCAATAAGCAATGAGCTTTGTAAGATTGAGTCGTTTTAAAATTATTATGTGTGCAGAAGCAAATTTTAAAGTTGAAGAACTCACCACACAAGAACATACTATGATGCCTTCAGCTGCAAGGACTGTTGTAACCTCGGCGATGATGCCTGCCAAATGTAACAAACAGTTTGATTTGACTATTGAGTTGTAGGAATTATCAAGCATCACTATAAGAAATTGAAGATAACATACCTTTGCGATCCATTGATACTACACACAACCATTCGATGGAGTGACTTTCAAGATGATGCCATGCAGCAATTTTACTGTCTCGCCAACTGTCTAAGCCGGGCAACACTTCTTTATACGCAGGTATATTAGCAGGCAAAATCTTGGCAATTCCATCTCCAGGTAGGAGGAACTCTGGTTCATCCAAACTCAAGTTTTTAATGGCTTTATTATGTTTTCCATTCACCTTTGGGGCCCAAACGCTTCCATTTTGAGGAGTGGGAGTTGTATCTCTGGTTTTGTCTTGTGACTGGAACTGCTTAACATTGACGAGGATCTTCTCCCACCATTGTAGGCTCTTTCTTGAATCTTCTATGAAATCTTCTACATCATTATCAGAGTCCGCCACAAAGTCGTTCACTTGATCTTGGGTAATTTCAGCAGCACATTGTGCAGCTTGCTCTCTTAGGAACTGAAACAAGACGAGAGAACTGAATTAGAAATAGTGAGCCACTTAGACTAAAGTAAGCAAATGAAAATAACATACTCTCATGATCTTGTGTCTTGCACTCCTTGTTTTGGCATGTTGCAACCACTGTTTATGTCTCTGGAAAGCAGATTTGCTTGAGAGGGCCTGTGATACGACAGTAATAGTAAACATGAGAGAGCTTGTAAAATACCTAGGTAATAGAGCATGATGAACGCAATCAAAATTTCTCAACGCAAGACAGAAAAGAAAAGGAGAAATAAATAACACATGCAAGAGATAAAAGGTACAAACGTTGTAAGTGACTATCTCCACGACTTCAGCATTCTCAAGAACGTGCGTCGGAGAAACAAGATTACCATTGACCTGCAATTCAAGCCATTGAGTATCCGTAAAGATTGGTCCAGATGTTTTCCATATATAAAGATAATAGATAGAGGTCAAAGACATCATGGAAAGAACGACAGGAATGGGGAAAATACCTTAGCTGCTACCATCTTGTTTCCGATTTCTGTGTGAATCAGATAAGCATAGTCGACAACAGAGGCACCCTTCGGAAGGTTCTTTATCTGCAAATAGAATAACTAATCATTTATACTAAAACGTAAGAAATCTAGATGATGTGTACCAGGCCTCAAGGTGTAGTCCTTACCTCTCCTTTAGGTGTGAATACAAACACACGACTACCTAAAAGGTCCTTCGTAATGGTATCCACAAACTCTCTAGAGGTCATGTTACCCACAAACTCCTCTTGCCATTCCCTTATTGCATTTAGCCACCCAACCTGGAAAAATACACTGTCATAATTAACTTTATGCTAAGAAGGCATAAACGAAAACATCACTGCCTACATCTGGCACTCTTTGCATTTTTACTTCTGAGTAAGGTCAGTAAATACCCTGAGTGCAAAATCTGCATTGTTGAGGCAACCCGTCTTACCCCTTGAATTTCTACCTAAAGGAACCGAATTTCCAACTAACCCAGCAGAAAGAGCCTTGCCATTATAGTAAACAGCAATGCCCCTCTCTGCAATCAAGTCCATCTCCTCGGTTCTGATCTGCAGAGAAATATGAAGTTTTAATACCCAACCAAATCAAACTTTTAGAAATTTCCTCATGCTTCGACCTTTTAAAAACAAAATTCAGATTTGATTATACTCATAATTGGCCTTTTTCTAAGAAATTTGATGAAATAATATTTATCTCAAATACCTGAACCTCTAGCCGAAACATACTCTCGTACAAGAACGGAATCACAGTAGTATGGAGGCTCTGGTAACCATTAGGCTTTGGGGTCGCAATGTAATCTTTTACCTGTAACGAAAGAGGTAAGACATGTGCTCAGACGCAATGTAATGAAAATATATCCTGAAAGAACAGAAGATCAGATGCATACAGTTCGGGGTATAGGTTTCCAGATCTCATGAACTAGCCCAAGAACATGATAGCATATCTGCATTGAAAACAGATCAAGAAAGTTAAGTGACACATGAGAATGAATCGGAACAAAAGATACTTCCTTATCATTGAGGTTTTACCTGTTGTGGACTGCACAAAGGCCCGACTCCCACAGAAGGTTTTGGCTTTACAATAATCCGTAACTGCTAAAATACACAAATTAGGATAAGAAGCGTATTAACAATCAAATTAAGCTCGCAGATGGATGTTCTGTATTCAAACCCTTCAATACAACTTGGAGACGAGAGTCCAACACAAACCTGAGCAATCTGGTTGTAATCATTAATTGATCCTTTCGATTTGAGTGCAGCTTTGTATATGCTGCATGCACAAATAAGAGACTTCAGATGCTGAAGAAAAGGGTAAATTACAGAGTAAATGAAGAAGTCGTTTATTAGGTCACCTGTAAGTTTCTTTGCAAACAGATCGAACATCAGTATCCACAGTCACAAGATCCAGAAATTGATCATCTTCAATCTTTTTCACCAATATTCTGTTTGCCTAAGATACATAGTAGGACTCTGTGAATGCAGATGAACTAAATAAACACCCAGATGAAATCACAGTTCGAAAGGTCAAAAAGCGTGTAGGTTGATAATCAGCGTCCTTTTTTTTAATTTCTTTTTCAATCAATGTTTAGCAATTAAACTCAGAGCTGATAAAGAGTTGGACTCACCTCAGTAAGTTCTTTTTCATGCTCTTTGTAGAGGTTAGCGATCCTGCTTGTGACTCTATTATAATCATCAGCACTTACGTACATGAAAGATAGATTTTCCAGTTCTGACTGCAAGATTACCACCACACAACTCAGAAAACCATGGATACAACAACTGAGATGATTAGGTTTTACACAAAATACATTTCAACTGATGTGACTGGAAACAGTGGCCACTTCGTGGCATAAGATTGTCCTAAGAATAATATTAAGAGAAAACAATATGTAACAGGTTATACCTTTATCGAATACATTCCAAGCAATTTCGCTAAAGGAGCAAAGACCAGCAAAGTCTCCCCTGCAATGCTGGACTGAACGAAAATCACAAAATTATTAGTTATACTTCTCATGAAACATAGAGCTGAGAGCTGTATGGGCAACAAATCTCAACTACTTGAAAGAATCACCTGCTTATGGGGAGGCATGTGGCTGAGAGTTCGCATATTATGCAACCGGTCAGCGAGCTTGACGATAATGACGCGGACCTGTAATGAAGCAGTTAGGTTTGCTGATGAATAATATACCCATACCAACTGAAACACAATCTTAAGAGACTGCCACCTCATCTGTCATCGCGAGAAACATCTGCCGCAAATCATCTGCTTTTACATCTTGAATAGATTCACTTTCCGTCTTACACTTTAACTTTCCCAGTTTTGACACCTAAGAAGGAAATAACTTCTATAAGTGATGAACAACTACATCGCAGTGGAAACGTGGAATTCTTTTTTTTAAATGGTAAAGAGAATAAGAAAATATCGTAGCAAACACACATAGCCAGACCTTGGTCTCCCCTTCAACAATGTGACGCACAGTTGCACCAAATTCTTCTTCTATTTTTTCAAAAGTAATGAAATTTGTATCTTCGACTGTGTCATGTAGTAATCCAGCAACAATAGACTCCCAATCCAATTCCTATTCAAATAAAAAAGTAACTTATCACGCTTTCCAAATAAACATCACGTGAATCAATATACACAATGTATCATGCAACTCACAAGTTCTCCAAGGATACGAGCAACTGCAACCGGATGTATAATGAATGGTTCCCCACTACGTCTCTTCTGACCATGGTGTGCCTCAAACGCTAACTGCACAAACCTTTCTTACTGAATTAAGAAATGAATACTAGAAATCGCAAATAAATCTCAACAATAGCATGTCAAATGGAAAAAATGATATAGGATTTAGCTTGATGATGACTTTCAAATATGAAGAAACTTATATCGTCATACCTTGAGGCCCTTTCGAACAAATTCTAATTCTTTAGAAGGTAAGTAAGATATTGATGGGAAAAGGTCCTGCAGAGACAGACAACCACCCATCAAAATTGAAGAGAATATTGTGCTAGTAGAATGCCAATAAAAAAGAAGAAGTTAGTGTATCGAACCTCCCACAATGTTTCGACGGTCACATCATCGTATGCACCAGAAGATTCATCTGATAAGCAATACAGTTCCCATCTTTGACGACTATAATGAGATAATCTGGACTTCAAGATTTTTCTCACATTTACAAAGTAAGGAGCCTCAGAAAAGCCTACATCATATTCAAACCTCTGCCAGGCGCACTACATTATCCAAAGGAGTTACATAAGCAACCTCAGTATGTAGATAGCAAATACTGCCACCAAGGCAACATGGACAAGATGATCATGTACAAAAACAGTATAAACACAATTCTGGAGCTTAAAATATCCCATTCAAGCGATGCGAGATAATCCTAACACCCCACTACATAGTAAGAAGCCATGAAGAATACTTACACATTTTGTTCTGCTCTTTCTTCCATTTCTGCCACTTAAATACAAAGAACACACAGGTGGATGAGCAGTGCTAGCTAAAAACCCAGTTAAAGCTCTTGGAGCTTTCCAAGCACAGGAGAGAGCATTGCAATCACTTCTTGCATTCCCTTCTCCTTTGGTTAGATTACATATGTTCACGCATTCCACAGACACTGCATTGTACACACACAATCAATCAATAAACCCATAACAGAACAAACCAATAAGTATAAAATGTAGATGCATGAAGTCAAGGCAATAAATTTGTCACAAAAACTAAATTCCCTTAATAGTAGAAAATAGTGGTCCTCAACAAGAAAGGTCGGTTGTGTTTAGTTGGCACATGAAATTACTTCAAACAAGCACTAACACAAAACTATATTCTCATATTTCTTAGCAACGAAACAGATTTGAGAACGAAAACACATAGAAATCAAGTGGATTTTTTCTTCTGGGCACACAAACACAAAACACTAGGGAATTCAAAGCAAGTGAAGTTAACAAGAACTAAAACTAGATTCCAAATTATTATACGTGAACACAATGAATCCTAAGCAGAAAACAAAGCTTCCCTTAAATTCAGCCTTTGAGTGTGTGTTCGCAACGAACATGGAAACGATAAAAAAAAATCATTAAGAGATAGAACGAAAGAATACGCACCGGACATGGAAGAAGCAGAAGTCATTGCTAATGAGGCAAAGCAATTGAACAAAATCCATCCACCATTTGATCGAACAAGAATTTGAAAATCTTCAGATTCCGATATCGCAGAGACGGGAATTAAGAACTCTTCAGGCGAGTGAAATTCGGATTTGGAAGAGATAGAAGAGAGATAGAGAGACGCACAGAGTGATGTGGAGAAGGAGAAGAAGAGAGGAGAGGAGCGAGAGACAGATTATCAAGTCTCAGGTAGCCTTCCCTGGCCACACAAATNGGAGCGAGAGACAGATTATCAAGTCTCAGGTAGCCTTCCCTGGCCCCACAAATACCGTCCGATATACTAAGCCCAAAAAAAAAAAAAAAAACCAAAGATATTTTTTCTCTTGTGGTCAAAGATTAAAATAAATATATTCTCACTTCATGTTAAAATCTAAAATACAAATTTTAGTCAAAGAGTTCTAGAATTATATTAATACATTAAAATGATCTAATCTAATTATTGAAAGCTGAATTCTGATTTTAAAAACATTACAAAATTATATATTATCCAATTATTGATTTTTTTATTCAAAATCATGTGTTGTTGATTATATGAGTTACAAAATATTAAAAGTGCGAAATTAAATTGTTTTTGTAATGAATTTGGTAGTAGATTTTATTTCAAATACAAAGAATTTTAGTCAAATTTGAGTTAGGATTTGCAAAATTTATTAATTTGTATGATTTTCAAATTTTACAAGGATTCTCATATCTATTTAATCAGCCTATAATAAACAATTCAACATGTTTTATTTAGTATTTTAAGAGGTGTGGGTAATTACTATGAACTAAATTAAGAAATTCAAAATTAAAATTGTAAGTATTATTAACAGTGAAAATTTTAATGGTTTTTTTTCTCAAAAGAAAGCTTTTGAATGAATACTTATCTGTGATTTTGTATTCAGTGATTTAAAAATGTGAGTCATCATCAATTCTATCAATAATTTGATTAATTTCATTGGTTATTAGAAAACTATATATATATATATATATATTCCAATATGTGCTCATTGAAATTTTCCTGGAATTATATATGGAAAATTTTGGTAGAGTAAAAAAGACTGTTTCCAGTTTTTCCCTCCCTTGACAAGTAAAATAGATAAGTTAGCATATGTATTCTAGGAATTGTACTTATGAAAAACTAACATCTTTTTCCTTCCAAAATTAATATATGTTATAAGTTGTGAAAAATTTTTCTCCAAAAAAAGTATTTAAAATATAGTGAAATTTACAACCAGTAACAAATAAACAACCATTTTTATAAAAAAATGATAACAAGTAAACACATAGAAACAAATAAATCAACAACAAATCATAAAACTCATGGAGTTAAGATAGTGTTAATAAGAAGAGCATCTTTGCAAAGCTTCAACAAATTTGTGTTCCTTCGAGCAAGCTCAGCATCATTACCAGCACGATCATTCAAAGCATTTTCACAACTCTCACCATCACTAATAGCTGTATTAAGCCAAATATCAACATCAATATACAAATTATGCATCAAAGCAGCCAAAGAATCATCAAGTTGTGCAACTGCATCTAAGTAATTCTTAGAACAATCATCAAGTGTGTCTTCTAAAGCTGGTTCGAGATTCTTTTGTTTCAGTTTGGTTTTAATGTACAATGATGTGTCTGAAGCATTTGAAGATGCAATACTTAATGCAATTACACCAAGTTTTGCTGCAGATGCTGTTTCTGCTTCAGGACGTGACATTAAGCTTGAGACACAAAACTCTTTGTCTTCTGATTTTTCGCAGAGTTTCTCTGCTAAGGCTTTGCCTTTCTCTGTGAATGTTGGTGGTGGAGCTTTTCCGGCAAGAATCACCGTGATGGAGAGGGATAGGAAAAGGAGAAAGATTTTTCCGATCATTTTCATTGTTTCTTTTCTCTTTTCTTCTCTTCTTTTTCTCTTCTTCTTATGTTTATATATATAGAAAGAAGTTTCAAATTGTTAATTGTTTATTTAAAGAGCTTTCAAAATTTTATTTTTGGGTTTTCCTATTTTATCTATTTTTATAAAGCTTTTTTGACATCTGTTATTCTATTTTAAGTTTGTTAATTTTTCTTGCCCACTCAAATTTGTTTTAGGTTATTGGTGTTTTTTTTGCCATGCTACTTATTTTGAGGTGGAGGAGAGTTGTTTTTACGATAAATAAGGTCAACGTAAGTGTCAATGATGGTTCTATGAAATGCCTTCGAAAGATAGTGAGTTTTACTTCTTTGAATAGATTTTTATACAAAATGAAAGAAAGAAAGAAAGGTATTCTCATTCGTTATAGGAGGTTTTGTCATCAGTTTGATTGTTTGTAGTAGTCTCAATCTTCTGATTTAGGATAATAATTATTTAAGTCCAGGTTTTAGTCCAGTCTTTCTAAGATTTCTATTTTAATTTCTTTGTTATGAGTTTAGTCCTAGAAATATCTCAATATCTCACCAGATTTTGTATTAAAATCATGCATTCTAATCTAGTATTGATAAATGAATCGTCATTAAAAAGTAATATATGAGATTATTGACAAGTAGTTAAATGTTTACGACTGCAATTTTTTCCACTTAGATTTGATTTTAATTAATCGTATAGTTCTATGTAGTTCGATAATTTATAGGATTTGGATTTATGTGTCGGCTAAGATTGAGTTATGTTGATGATTTAATTGTTGAGAGAAAAAGTTACATACATGTAATTTTATCCATTAAATGACATTTAAATGATTACTTAATTTCTTATCTTACAATCTTTCATTCTCTCTTATTTTTATTGGAAGAAGCTTGAAGATGGTATGGACATTGAACAAGAAGATAGTATGGACATTAGACAAGACTAAGATCTAATTGATAATTACTTTCGTTGCATTGAAAAACAAATATTTATAAAAGATTTAAATTAAAACAATTATATTTTAATTTATTTTTATGATTAGTTAAATTTAAATTTATCATAAAGATTTTTGCATTTCAAAGAAAATAATTGCCTATACTTAAAATTTTGTGTTACCGGTCAACGCAAGTGTGTAAAATTTCAATAGAGGCCTATAATGGGCTTAGTGAAAAGCCCAATTAAAAAACTAGAGGTTTATCGCGGAGGAAGTAACCCTAGAAATGTCATATATAAAGATATTTACTTCTTCTACGCCAAAATCAATATCGAGAAGGGAGGGGCTAACATGGTTTCGCTGAAGCTCCAGACGCGACTCGCAGCCTCAGTGCTGAAGTGCGGGAAGAGGAAAGTATGGCTAGATCCAAACGAAGGGAGTGAAATCTCCATGGCCAATTCGCGTATGTTGTTCTTCTTCATGCTTATAATACATTTCTGTTTGTGTTTGATTTTCTCCGAATCGTGCTGGTTACATCCTTGAATGAAGCTTGTTATTGAGGATGCTAGAAAGAACCATAAATAGTTAGGATATTCGTAGCTTAATTCGTAGGAGACATTGAATGATTTAAATTCAATCCTGTGAACTTGAGCTTCGAAATGGTGCTGCTGTAAGTTCGTAATCGGATTCTTAGAATTGTCAATAAGTTTGTACAAATGTTAATATCACATATTAGTAGTTTCGGATTACGCTAAATTCTTCCTGAATCCATAGGATGTAGAATCAAACATGCCATAACACATTCTTGGATCCTGATATTAGAGTTTTCGATTGGAAATGGTGTTATGCATTTGACAATTGATTGTAATTCTGGTTATGGATTTTGGACTGTTATGTAACTTTAGGCCAAAACATCAGGAAGCTTGTGAAGGATGGTTTCATCATCAGGAAGCCAACAAAGATCCACTCACGATCAAGAGCACGGCAATTGAATATAGCCAAGAGAAAGGGACGTCACTCTGGTTATGGTATGCAAAATTTGACCTACACAACCACTTTTGAGAACTTACCACAGATGATTTATACACGACTATTGTATGTAATGGTTAAGGTAAGAGGAGAGGTACTCGGGAGGCAAGGTTACCAACAAAGGTATTGTGGATGAGGAGGATGAGAGTTCTAAGGCGTCTTTTGAAGAAGTATAGAGAGTCTAAGAAGATTGACAGACACATGTACCATGACATGTACATGAAAGTCAAGGGAAACGTCTTCAAGAACAAGCGTGTATTGATGGAAAGTATTCACAAATCAAAGGCTGAGAAGGCTAGAGAGAAGACTTTGTCTGACCAATTTGAGGCTAAGAGGGCTAAGAACAAGGCTAGTCGAGAAAGGAAACATGCTAGACGAGAGGAGCGACTTGCCAAGGTATAACTTTTTCTGACCATTTGTGTATAATACCATGGGATTGAGTTGTGGTTGGTTTATATGAAATGGGTTTCTGATATCTGTCATTTCAGGGTCCTGGAGGAGACATACCTGCTGCTGCACCAGCGGCGCAAACCGCAGAGTAGGTTTTGATCTTAATCCATAGATCTGTTTGTGTGCTTGGTAACATTCTAAACTCTTGTGTTTGGTTTTTTGTTCTTGCAGGGTACCAGCGAAGAAGTCTAAGAAGTGAGAAACTTGCTCAATAGTTAATTTTTTTTAGCAGTGATTTTAATGGTTTTTGTGATTCAATTTTGGGAAAACACTTTCTTTGTGACAAATATGAGAATCTTGTCAGTTTACTTAAAAGTTCTTTCTTCTTCAAGTTCTTTGTCTCTTATATCATCTTATCAGGCTATGGTCTCTATTAAGACTTAGCACGTTAATTACCTTCTAGTTTGATTATAAGCGTGAAGAGAAATTAAATGGCTTTACATCAGATATTAAATGGTTTTAGTTTGATTAATTAGTTGGATTACGCTAGATTTTGTCCAACTAATTAATTCAGTAGTTTGTGAATATTTATATTTTACATGATTAATTGAATTATAATACCGTTCAACATTACAAGACTTTATAGTTGGAGATTATGCGATTTCATAAAACTAATAGTAGAAATCGCTTAACCATTTAACCAAAAATGTTTCTCCATGGTTTTTACTAAAAAAAGTTTTAAGCATAAAATCCCAAAATTTAAGTATAAAATCCCAGACAATGTGGAGATTAATGCAATTTTTAGTAGAAATGGTTTTACCACTTATATTTCTCCATTCTTTTAGATTGTCTTTACTTCAAAAAAAGTCCTTTAGATGGTCTTTTTTGTTTCAAAAGTTGATCTGCAAAACCAATCTATAACCAAACCCACCAATCTATAATTAAACCCCTAACAATACTATGAAGCAACTCTGGACGAATAAAACAATAAACGTCACACTTAAGCAATTGACTTTTGACCATATTTTGAAACATAGTATAGAGATGTTCAAATAAATAAACTCCATGAAAAGTTTACAAAGAATAGATCCGGTCCGATCCGGTTAAGAACAAAACTTTTGTGGCCATAGCCAACAGAATACAGAAGAGAAGATTCTAAGTTGTCTGGCTGTATAGTTGAACCCAGACAAACTCTTCCTTATAACTTAAGCTCGATTCACACGAGTTCTCACACGTGTACACCACGATTGTTGCCCAATCAAGAGAATCCCTGTCGTTTTGCCCGCCGAAGAAAAATAGTAGCTGCGGCATTACCTGAATAAATCGCCATTAAAATGATCAAGAACAGAGACGAGCTTTCACTATGCAAGAACAGAGATAAAATTAAAACACCTGTTTCAATTGGTTTTAATTCGTTTGATTCGGTTAAAACGGTTATAGTCTTTTAAGAAGATGAACTAAACAAGTGATTAAGACCAAGCTAGTACAAGTTTTATGAAAGAAGAGACTGTCAAATTTGGTTTAAATAATTACCTGAAACTCAAAACAAAGAGGACCACCACAAGATTTGCAATTGGGAATTTCAGATTGAGAGACTCGTCCGCTTGCCATTGGCCAGAGGGGTTTAGCACCAGGGCTCCGAGAATACCTGTATCACAAATTGATGTTATGAGACTGAAGGATAAATGTAAGCAGCAAACCACAATTTCATTGTGATTGAATCACACCTTAGAACTTGTCCAGGATCTTTGGCTAAGCGTTGTTGAAAATTGACCCAACTCTTTTTATCAGCATCTCCCTGTACAAGCATGAAAAATGAGAATCTTCCGAGGCAATCTATAAATATGGCTTCCAATAAGTGACTTTACCTCGAAATCATTCATCAGGGATTTCATTTGGTCATCAACTTCTCTCTTAGAGGCCAATGGTTGGGCAATATCATCATCTTCTGACATCTCTGAATCAGACTCAATTTCATCCTTGTTGAACAATACAAATTCTTTCCAGAGACTCTTACTTGCAACTGCACAAACCCAAAAAATCATCACCGGTGCACAAATTTCAAAAGCTACGAAAATTATGAACATTTTGTTAACCTTTCTGCTTCTGAGTTAGAGCAATCCCGTTATCGACAAGGGTTGAGTCAGATGTTTCCATAGCTGTACGAAGCTGCTGACACTCAGTTTTATGACCCATGCGCCAATGCAGTGCCTTGAAATTATAAACAAGAGTAGTTGTTAAAATTTCTTAAAAAATGCAGAACCTAACGGAACAACAAGAGTAGTACTATGCACACACCTGGTGTTTTTCTGAACAATACCGAGCATTTTTGCAACCACTACATACTTTGTCTCCTTTCCACGTTCCACACCAAGTGCAAAGCGGAGCTACAGTGAAACATACAATATCAAGAATCCAAGATCAAAAGAAAATTCACGAAACTGAGTAAAAGTTATCAATCAATTCAGAATACCTCCATTACACAATGGCTTAGCTGTTCCATCGTCCTTTGGAGCCTCACTCGAGTAAAAAGGATTAACACGAGGTAGTTGGCAACGAAAAACCTTTGTACTTCAGAAACAAAAATACAGGGATTTAATGTAACAATCCACTTAGACAGAAGACAAACAAACACAATAATGAGAAATCTAATAATAGGTTCTTTTCTACCTTCGCATAGCCTTCTCGGGGGAACGTTTCCATTGTTCATGTTGATCACGAAGGAGACAAGACATAGATGGACACATGAAGAGAAACAATGTCCGGTGAAAAGCTGATTCCTTGTCCTCTATCGGACCATAAACCTGCAATATTTTCCTGAATTCCATGAAATAAACAGACCAAAACAAGCGATGAAGAACAAATTAGTTTGTATTGAAACTCACCTGAAGTACAAACTGCATAGGTTCTTCACAAAGATCACATTTAATTGACTTCCCTGATGGTAAATTAACTGGATCCAACCATGCCTAAATCAGAAAATTCAACCAAAGAATCAAATTCCTAACATCATCAAGAAGACATTAATTACAAGAACTGAAATCTGTTTTAACATATTACCGGAACACCACCAGCTAAATGAGGGAACATTTGACGAAGAGTTGACCATGGCTTTTGAGGACTCTCGACGAAACCTAACGTCACAGGTTCATAATCTTCGTCATCTTCCTCGTCATCTTCCTCGTCATCACTATCAAATTTAACGGTTTTTATCGGTTCCATAGTAGTTTCGTCATCATCATCGAGCTGAGTTATTCGGAGGCCTTTGAAATCATCCATGGATTCTCCGTTGAAGCTACTCATCGACTTTTTCTGTGTTGAATTGAAGAAATGAAGACTGCATAACAAAGCAACGAACTGAATTTAAGGGTTTTACACTTTGTTTCATAAACCTCTCAAAAGTATTTGGCACACACATCATAATCTTATCATGAGCTTTGCACAAAATTCGAATTGAATTTGTCATCAAAACCAAACTAAAGATTTAACATGCCAATATGCAGACAACTACAATTTACAAATCCCAGAATTGGTAAGAACAGAGGTTAAAGCTGAGCTCAAAATTAACGAGAATTATTATCCAAAAGAAACTTACAATACTAGTCAATGATGAAGATGCTCTTCACTAGTCTTCAAAGATCAAAATCTTCTTCTGTCAATTTTGTCAGTAAAATTTTGCGAACATTTTTGAGGAAGAAGACGACCCTAGGTTTAATAACGTCCCTATGGCCCAAAACGAACCCTAATCAAAACGGCGTCATTTTAAAAACTTAGGCCCATATTAGTTTTTAGCGCAAAATGTAAGCCCATTAAAAAAATTCTGAATTGGTTGCGAGTGAAAGAATAACCTTAGCCACGAAGAGAATAATCCCAATCTCGAACAACCTTATCCCTGAAAAGCTCACCGGAACTCCAAATTCACGTTCACCGGAATCTCTCTGTCTCAACCGGAGCTCTCTGTAAGCGAAGATTCTCTACTCTCTAGCTAATTTAGCTGAGATAATTATATGAAATTATCTAATCCAGTTTTGTATGCGAATTTGTTGATTTCTGGTTTCATAATTGAGATTCCTTGATTTCAAATTTGTGTTCGTGGAATCGTTTTTTTTTGCAGGTAGAAACATATAATGAGCACAGTTGGTAGAAACAGCAATGAACGATTAAGAACAGTGTGGACACCTGAAATGGATCAGTATTTCATTGAGTTGATGTTGGAACAAGTGAGAAAGGGCAACAGATTTGAAGATCATTTATTTAGCAAACGTGCTTGGAAATTCATGTCTTCTTCCTTTACAGCGAAATTCAAGTTTTCTTATGGTAAAGATGTTTTGAAAAATAGACATAAGACATTAAGGAACTTGCTTAAATCTGTGAAGAATCTTTTGAGACAAGATGGTTTTAGTTGGGATGAAACTAGACAAATGGTGATTGCTGATAACTCTGTTTGGGATGAGTATCTCAAGGTGCGTTGCCTTTGCGTTTTGGTTTCATGTTGTGATCTTGTTCTCAGGATAAACTTTTACGGAGACTAGTTTGTTATATTTTCTTTTGATTTCAGGTTCATCCTGATTCAAGATCTTTTCGGATTAAGTCTATACCTTATTATAAGGACCTGTGTTTGATTTACACAGATGAAATGTCTGAGCAGAAAGGTACAGTCGTTTAATGTATAGAAAGATCTTTGATGTATAAGTAATCTGTGAATGAACGATATTGTATGGTTCAGCTCAGGAGAATAATACTGAGGGAGAAGCAAAGGCACCGATTCTGGAAGATGAAGGTTGCAAAAGAATAAGTGAATCGACAACAAGCGTGTCTAACTTGAAAGGAAGCAGCATCACACGGTGCAGGACTACTTGGCAGCCTCCAATGGACCGGTATTTTATCGATTTGATGCTAGACCAAGCAAAGAGAGGCAACCAGATCGAAGGTGTTTTTAGGAAACAGGCATGGACTGAGATGGTTAATCTCTTCAATGTGAAATTTGAGTCTTACTTTGATGTTGATGTTTTGAAGAACCGGTATAAGACTTTGAGAAGGCAGTTCAATGCGATCAAGAGTATTCTTAGATCAGATGGATTTGCTTGGGATGATGAGCGTCAAATGGCTACTGCTGATGATAATGTCTGGCAAGACTATATAAAGGTAATTTGATTGCTCTGATTTTAGTGTTTAGTTACAGGGTTTGGTCTCTTCTCTTTAAGTGTAACCTTGTTTGGTATAATTGCAGGCTCATAGAGATGCAAGACAATTTATGACTCGGCCAATTCCATACTATAAAGATCTGTGTGTGCTCTGTGGCGATTCTGGTATTGAAGATAATGATTGCTTTGTTGCTATGGATTGGTTTGACCCTGAAACTGAATTCCAAGAATTCAAATCCAGTGGAACTACAGATTTGTCTATTTCAGCTGAGGAAGAAGATAGCAACTCTCTTTTGTTTGACCCCAAGAACAAAAGAGATCAACTTGCTAATACTGACACAAGCCCTATAAACCCAAAGAAGCCTAGACTTGATGAAACCAAAACCATGGCAATAGAGGATGTGGTTGAGGCTATTCAAGCGTTACCAGAGATGGACGAGGAACTTATATTAGATGCTTGTGATCTGCTTGAAGATGAACTCAAGGCAAAAACATTTTTGGCTCTAGATGTGAAACTACGCAAGAAGTGGTTGTTAAGGAAACTGAGACCTCAAGTAACTTGAGGATTATGAACTGTAGACAAACAAAAGTCGAAGTTTAATGTAAACAGAAGCTCATTGGCTTATATTATAGACTACTTCAGTTTACTTTAGAGTTTCATACATAAATACTTGACTAAGAACAACAAAGATTCAAACAATGTATCACTCCTTTTCTTATTCTTACTCAGAAGTTGTCTATGTTATCGAATATGGCTGATGATATTAAACCTTGTACAAACTCTCTCTTCTTTGCCTTCTCCAATAGCTCTGTATCTGACAAGGGAGACAGTGATTTCCCGTCTCTGCACACAAGTGAAAAACAAAATGTACCTTTAGACAAAAGTAAGAGAAGGTGAAATAAGGCACACAGAATCAACAACAAAATGTCAAAAAGTTTCTTACTTTTCTTTTGAATCCCTAACAGAGCTCTTCTCTTTGGTGCTTGCTTCACTTGATAAATCAGGTAGTGCAAGCTTGGACTGGCTTGGTGAAGGCGGATTGTAAATAAATGATAATAATGGGTCAGGAACACCTTTAGATGTATGATTAGTAGAGAGTGGCTCATCGATTAGAGATTGTAAGTATTTCTTAGTCCTTGGAGAAAATGCCGAATAGGAATCATCCTTGTTAAGTGTCTGCTTTTGTTCAAGGTAAGGTTTGGTCAAGGAACCCAAATGTCAACAAATCGATATTACTGTATCATCATTTAGACAGAAGCACCAACAAAAATTAGCAAGAATTAAAAAGGATATCTTCAAGGCATCTCTATGCTGCGTGGTAATGTGATCAACCATATGCACCTTCACTCGCCTGCTACAAACCGGACATATCTACATCACAACCAAAGCTGAATTTTGTAAGAAGTCATTCCATTCATAATCTTTCATTTTTAGGAATCCTGATCTGGTTATACATTTCTAAAGGTGATCTCTTTAAGCTTAAACAGGTATTGGAGATCCTGAGGCACAATGTTTCTCACACCAAAACTATTCACAACTGCAAAATGGTTCCTCATAGCATCAGGCAGATAATCCAAATGAACTAAATTCCAATAAGTTCCCATCAACTCTCACAACAGAATCACAATCCTACCAAATAAAGTAATTATGTAAAGCACTAGAGTACAAGGAACATTCACAACAGCTTCATGTGAAGCCTCAATGTCTAACTAAAAGAGAAGTAAATGAATTTAAAAATGATTATAAATTGAAATTTACCCCATTGTTAGCGTCTAGTTGATGCTCCTCGTCAATATGATGACACAATTCAACTAAATCGTAATCATCTGAGCAGAACGGGCATGGATAATCCACTGCCATTTCATCATCTCCTTCATCATCTTCAATCTCAATACATCCTAACAGAAGTTCACAATCACAAAACCTTTATCAATTTCACAACAAAACCAAGAAAAACACCCATAAAGTGACCAAATTTAAAACCACTATAGGTATTGAAATTTAATAAACAAATTAAAAACACCTACATAAACCCTAAGAAAAAGAGGGGATTTTAAAGCTAACCAGACTGATACTTAGCAAGCTCTTCTAAACGATATTTCTTCGAAGAATCAAACCCACAAATACCCAACAAATCTTCTTCCATTTGATTCTGAATCCCTAAAAAGAAAAACCTTTTCTGAAAATCTCAGATGACGTTTTTATAATTAAATGATATTCTTCCTCGTGTATATGTATTAGAACCTGTCAGTACTTTTGTTGAGTCTGAAAGTGCGACGAAACAACACCTAAAGTAAGAACCTTAAATGAGGTTTTTTCTCTTTCTTTAACGAGATTCCATGGACACGAATCTATTAGAATGACCAAACTACCCCTAATCCCTTACTAGCCTTTTACACCATTGTTGACTTTTTAGCCGCCCAGACCTCAAGGGTATTTTCGTCTTTTCGTCATCATCTTAAAAACGTGTAATTCAAGCACTCATATTGGACCGTGAGTAATATAGCAAGTGGCAAATAAATTGGGCTTTCTGGTAACATAATTGGGGTTTTTAGCAAGTAAGCAGTAATACATAATTGGGTTTTTTGGTAAGTAAGAACTAATTTATAATTGGGCCTAAAAGCCCAAAAGTCTCCTTCGTCGTTAAGTAAGTCTGTAACACGCGCTAAAGCAGAAACGATTTCACGATTCAGATTCGTTTGCTGATTTTCCGACGACGCACAAGTTCGCGAAAACTGATCTCCGATTCCGATTTCGTCTTTTTTTCCGGGAATTTTATTTCGCTGTAGATACTTTGTTGAGAATTCAACTGATTTGGCATTGATGGCGACGAGGAATCGAACGACGGTGTACAGAAAACACAGAGATGCGTGTAAGAGCGCGCGTGCTCCATTATCGGCGTCTGATTCATTTGGTGGTCCGGTGATCGAAATGGTTAGCGGTTCATTTTCTCGGTCGAATCACTACTCTTATGCTCCTTTGAATTCCAGTGATCCTGGTCCGTCGAGGTAATATCTGCTTCCTTGTTCTTTCCGTTTTTGTTTGATTCTGCAAATATTGAAGGAATTCTAGGAAAAATGTTTATAGAAACAAATGATAATCATAAGAAAGTATGTAATTGATTCGTGATTTTTGATTGAATTGAACGATGGAGAATATTTAGGGCTTAAGATGTTTGACATATATGCATTTAATTTGTGTATACGAATTTATTGTGAATGTTTGTAGTAGTGATGCATTCACAATTGGACTTCCACCAGCTTGGGTAGATGATTCTGAGGAGATAACTTTTAATATACAAAAGGTGCGAGACAAAATGGGTGAATTAGCAAAAGCTCATTCGAAGGCTCTAATGCCTACATTTGGAGATAACAAAGGGGATCATCGTGTAGTCGAGATGCTCACTCATGAAATCACAGATTTGTTGAGGAATTCAGAAAAGAGATTGCAGAGATTATCTACTAGAGGATCATCAGAAGAATCAAATCTCAGGAAAAATGTGCAGGTATATTGTTGGAATTATTCAATTTTGAGAGAATGCAATGCATAGCCATTACCTTTTTCTTTTGTGCAATAAGAGATTCAGAAACGGTGATTTGAGTTTTAATGATTCTCATATGAGCCAATCTTTGGAATACCGATCTAGTTGGTGTTATTAGTTAGCAAGTTGTATGAAGTGAATTTGGGTTTTTATTTTGGGTTACTCTGTGTTTTAAGTTTGTAGCATGAGGTTAAAGTTCTGTCTACATGTAAAGTGGGGCTCTCCATTGGACTTGACCTACTTTTTGACATACTGTTTTTGACAGCGTTCTCTTGCAACAGATCTTCAGAACCTTTCCATGGAGCTCCGTAGAAAACAATCTACTTTTTTGAAACGTCTTCAGCAGCAGAAAGAGGTACATTTGTTTTATTGTATAGGAGTAATAGAAAAAGAATTGATTCTTGGAACATTCATAGACCCGAATGTGGCTGGATATGATGCTTGTATTTATATTTGGCTTCTCAAATATAGGGCCAGGATGAAGTTGATTTGGAGTTTAACATGAATGGAAAGATGTCGAGCCTGGATGAAGACGATGAACTTGGTGGAATGGTAAGTGCTTAATCGCTGTCTAAAAGTATTTTACTGACAATATGAAATACTTCTTCTGGTTATCAAGCTAGAGCGGTTCAGATTTCCCAATCAACTATAATAGTCTTCCGTACACTGCCAATGCATTATTGATCTTCAACATTTTTAGGGTTTAGATGAACACCAGACAATTGAGTTGAAGGAAGGGCAACATGTCTCAGCGGAAAGGGAAAGAGAGATACAGCAGGTAACTTGGAAGCGGTTGCTCTTACCATATTTTAGGATGCTGCTTGCATTACATTTCATGGTGATTGACTTCAGGTTTCTCTTTTAGGTTTTGGGGTCCGTGAACGACCTAGCTCAGATAATGAAGGACCTATCTGCTCTTGTGATTGACCAGGTTTGAAGCTGACTCATTAAATGGCATATGAATTATATAAAATGGATAGAAAGTTTTTGATGGTTTCTCAACAATTAGTTTTGTTATATTGTTGTATCAATCAGGGGACCATTGTTGATCGGATAGACTACAATATCGAAAATGTTTCTACATCGGTGGAGGAAGGCTATAAACAACTACAGAAGGTTTGATTCCTTACCAAAAACTCATATAAGTTTTTGTGAATACTAGAGATTATTCATCCTTTAGAAACTCATAGAGACATATTTGAATAGGCGGAGAGATCACAAAGAGAAGGAGCAATGGTGAAATGTGCTACGATACTTCTTATACTTTGTTTAATTATGATTGTTCTTCTAATCCTTAAGAATATTTTGTTTTAGTCATTTTCTTGTTCAGTTCTCATAAACTGGAAAAATTCTTATCCTTTGTATGTTTGTTGATGTGAGTACTCAAACAGGCTTTGTCAAAATGAATTTATTGACTGTTTTTATTCTTCCGAAGTCAAAAGTTTAGACGAATCACGTGAAATTTCATAAAAAAAGGAAGGCAGAAAACGTTTAAAATAGATGGGTTATATCAAATTAAGATTGCAATAGTCTTAGATATATGATACATTAAGGAAATAACCTAAAAGAAAATGATACGAGAAATGAAATCTAAAAGAAATGATACAAGAAATCTAAAAGAAAACCCAATTTCAATTTCAGTTTGGCTTACAACACACATCTATGAGAGCAAAAGTATTCATTTGAGGCTCCAGCCATCTTCAATATGATAAGTTCAATGCAAGGCGACTCACACACGCTGCAAAATGGATTAGTCACTTCATAATCTTTTTCAGAAATCTGTATAGTGCTTCCTGGCATCAGACCTGAAAATTCCCCGATCACACATTCTGTATCTATAGTAAGTTTGTGATCTTTGCACGTGTAGAACCATATTTTTATATTGCTTTCTTTCTCACAATTGTCACACCAGAACAAACAACTTTCCTTTTTGCTTTACCACTTGTGGTAGAGTGGCACATTCAAAGCATATGTTAAATATACAATCATCTTTGAAGCAACTAAGATCACCTTTGCCCTGGAAGCAACCATTATTACCTGATGGAGTGTTATAATATAAGGGATGATCGGGATGACTTGGATGGCGAAATGGCTCAGAAATTGAACTGCATAAAACATCGAAACTAGCTTGTATCCCCATCCCAGTACCTGAAAGCATTCGACAGTCTTCCACAAGCCCCACAACTAAAAAAGTTTGTATCACTTGTAACTAGAGTAAGCATGTCATTGTGTTGTAAAAGAGTGCAATTCTTTTATAAATTTTGAGTTCATTCGATTCAATAATATCCAGTCAAATCAAATATTTGGAACAATGTGGAATCCGTGAGCAGAGAGATATATGCGTTGAAAATAGCACACACTTGTCACCTATGTAATACTCAGGTAATGAAGGACTTGTCTGCTCTTGTGATTTCATTGTTTTTTTCTTCGAAAGAAACAGAGAATGTTTCACTCTCTGGTGGATTCTAGAATTATTGGTGTATTCCAGTAACATTCAAACTGAGTCATTGCTTGCTAATCACAGGTTTCCCACTGCGTCAGACACATTAAGGAAATCAACTCATGATGGAAATGAAGTTGTAAAAGAATTGATACAAGAATTCTAAAAGAAAACCACTCGAGAAGATAGCAAAATTGCAAAGCAACGTACGCGAGCACTGGATGCATTTTCTATGTTTGGCTTCATAAACTTTCTATGTCATTCTGGGCCTTAACGGTTTATCACCTAGAAATCTACATATGCTATGTGCGCCTCAAGGGTCCACATCTCAACGAGCAAATGTATTCATTTGAGGTTCCACACATCTTCAAGATGATGGGAAAAATGCAATGCAACTTACATGAGCTGCATAATGGACGAGTCATACTATTATTCAGCACCACTTCACAAATTTCGCCCCATTCCTTTATTGTGCTTCTAGGCATGAGACCTGAAAAGTCTCCGATCACACACTCTGTATGCAAACTAAGTCGGTGTTCTTTGCACGTGTAGAACCATTTTTGTGGATTGGTTTCTTTCCCACAAATGTCACACCATAATTTACCACCATACCATAGCATTAGAGGATGATCATCAACTCTATGTTTTACCTCTTGTGGTAGAGTGGCACATTTGAAGCATATGTCATATCCACAATCATCCTCAATGCACTTAAGATCACCCATGCTCAAATTGCAACCATTACATACTTTATCTTTATCTTCATCTAGAGTGTAATACAAAGGATGATCGGGATGACTTGGATGGAGAAATGGCTCTGAAATTGAACAACACAAAACATCGAATTCCTTATCCCCATGCTGGTACATAAAACCATTGGACATTCTATTACAATCAAAATTATTGGCATCAGTTGCAACTAGAGTAAGATGTCCATTGTGTAGCACATGCCATTTCTTTCTAGGACATTCAGCGCATTTTTGGTGGAGAATGAAGTCACAATCCATACATGCATAAAAGGATTGGAATGAGATGTGATGAGTGCATGCGTTGCACCACTTGCTCTCCTCATATACACACCATTAACTTGGAGTCTCAATAATGCTCCTTGTGGCTAAAATGTTTTATTGTGTTTTCATCTATTACCACATATAGATCAATATCTTCTATTTCCTCAGGAATTCCTTCGAGTTCTTTCCCATTCCATACATCTTCTCTAGTGACACATTTTGAATGAGCAACATAACCAACACACTTTTGGCAAGAATAACCTCCCCAAATCCAATTTGGCTTTTTGTGACAAACTCCACACACATAATTTACTACACCAAGAAGAGAAGTGCGAGAAACACAGTGATCATGCCGATTGATGTTTCGATCTCCCTTCACCCCGCAAGCATTACACGTAAAAGAATCCAGTCTTGGGAGAAGAGTGAGTTGGTTGTCATGTGTTCTCAAATCTAGACGAGATATTTGTGGTGGGTTTAAAGCACAACAAATGTCCAAGGTGAAGTTACATGGTGAACAATGATAAAACAATGGGTAATCTATCATTCCTTTGCAAAGACGACATGTTCCATCAGAATAGTCTGGTGGTTGACCTTTGAGGAGCTTAAGAGGATGCATAGAGTGGCAAGAGTGATTTAACTCTGTTGGGTGGTGGATTGTCCCTAACGGATGCCATACACAATCCACATGAAAGGCTAAATCACATTCATGGCATTTGTAAGAGAACCCAAAACCATACTGGCCACATTTACCATTACACTTGAACATGATCCACACCTTGCCCTTGCGAAGGGCGAGCTTGTGTTGATGATTTTCGGAAATTTCAATAACCACTGGTGGTGGGTACTTTTCACAATATAGATCCATGTCGAAGTTACAAATCTCACAACGATAGCATAGATCCTTGTTCCACCTCCCACATAAATTACATTGATTATCTGGTTTACTTAGAAGCTGAAGAGTGTGACTGGAGTGAGATGGATGTTCCATAGAGTCGGAGATCTCTTTGACACATATTTTGTGAATGAAATATCGCAGATGTTACAATAATAGCCATCATTGATAGCTTCTGTGCGTCCAAAACAATCAGCTATCCTCGGATTAGTATTCCAAGGTATCATAACATGCTCATGGATCACTGGTTGTGACATTCCCGCAGATTCCATATCCTATACTTACGGTTTGGAAGAAGAAACTAAAGATAAAGAAAAGAGAAAGATCTGAAACCTCAAAGAAAAAGTCATGCTCCTTTTAAGTTTTTTCTCTATAAGTCTGATATGCCTTAGAGAGCTTAAGAGATCTCACAATCAGAACCGTTGATCAATAATTTACCTTTTTATTATTTCTTTTTCTTTATTTACTTATATGGTTAAGTCGGTCTCTTAGTCTCTATAAAAGAAGAGCCGTGAGTGCTTATAGTTAAGCAGGTTTTTGTGTAATCTTCTTTATTTACGTTCAATAATAAGAGTTTAGCATTCATACCTAGAGTTTTCGTAGCTTTACTCTTATCAATTGGTGCGGTGAGCCGACTTCAATTGCCTGTGATCTCACGCTCTTCAGATATGGCTTTTAATGGAAATATGGATGCAAGATTTCCTTTGTTAGAAAAACGATTGGGTGTCATTGAAGTGGCGGTACAAGGTTCCAAGAAATTGGCTAAAGGAAGGCCTGATTTGGTGAGTACAAAACTTGAAACGCGTAGAACTCTAAATCAACAAGCTCCTGTTAATGGCGATGTTGCATGGTTTTTAACCCTTGTTTTCCATGATTTTATTGAGTCAAAGCACATTTTTTAGACTCTTTTAGTCCTTTATCGAGTTTTTTCAGGTCATAGGTCACATTTGGAGAAGATGAATTGTTTTGAGAGAAAACGAGCATATGGAGATGCAGAATCATGCACAAGTGTCAAAAGTTTGGATTCTTTTGAAAGACTTCCCACCGTTGGATCGAGCTGAAATTTGGACACAAGATCGCCACATGACTTAGCGTTCATTTGGAGGTAGTTTTCGGGAAATCAGACAAGTGGTTAGGAAGATATGGCGATTTTACTGAAGACATGTCATTCTGGCCGAGAACAGACGCCACCAGAAGATGCGCTCGACCTGAGGATCGATCTGCTAAGATCATGATCGACCGTTCTGCCCCTTGATCGATTGATCATCAAAGTTTCGTGAGAAACCCTAAAATTTCAATATTTCGTCTGGTTTAACTTATTTTGTACTAGAACGAGTTTGACCTATAAAAACTAGGTCTAGCCACCCTTAGAACATAATTCTAATCTTAATTTCCAGCCTCCTTAAGGAGAGTTGGAACCAACCTTCTTAGGAAGAGTTGATTTTGTAAAGAGAGATTATGTATGAAACTTTTGTTCTTCTTATTTTCAAACTTTAGATTTGAACCTCCTTAAAGAGTGTTGATCCAACCTTCTCACGAAGAGTTGAATTTATGGTGAGAAATTGTGTATGAGCATATGGATCTTCATGTGGAATCTTCAAAGATCAAACCATCTAAAAATCAAGAGTTTCTTTTTTATCTCTTCTCTCAATCTCTTTCATTATGCTTTGATGAGTTGAATGTTTGGTAGATCTAGGTTTGCTTTACCCTTGACCCATTGCAAATTAATGAGAGAAATATTTTTTGGAAATGAATTGAATGGAAACGAAGGGAATAGATTGTTATAGCTTGAGTTGAAGCCTTGTAATCCTATTGTGTAGATTCTAGATTCTCTGTGGATTCGAACCTCAAGTGCTTCCAAGGACAAGTTGTTTGCATTTTTTGTATTATTTGAGTGTTAATCTTTTTGTATTGCCAACCTCCTTAGGGAGTGTTGGATCTCAGCCTCCTTACGGAGGTTGATGCAAATGCTGACATCAAATTGGTACCGTTACCGGGGAGTCTATGCACTTAGCCATTAGGATTTGGATTAGATTTAAGATTATAGCTTTTTCTTTTGTTTCATTTAATTGGTTACTAACTTTCTTTCAACTTTCTTTTAGGCACCATCACATAGGAGTAAGCCTGGTTCCATATATAACTTCCTTGTTGAAGGTTATGTCCCATTCGAGTTTCTTTGTGCCTTAAAACAAGTTTGAAAGAAAAGTAAAATTAGTGACTTAAAACAAGTGTGCTTGGAAAGCAATCCCATGGTATCCTTGTAAACAATTTTTATTTCTGTTTGCTTTGCTTCATTTTGGTGTGTGTTTGGAATGTTTTGTTCAGGTCCAAGGAGCCTCCACTCCTTTAACAAGATAAGAAAAGTTGGGCGAGATGCTGAGATCGATCGATCTACCTCAAGATCGATCAATCCGCAGGAATACAACAGGTTAGCGCACGACTTGGTGATCGACCTCACCATGAGGGATCGATCGATCCATAGAACAATATGCCTCTGCGCCCGACCTTCAGATTGACCTCATCATTGAGGATTGATCGATCTATCTCTCTAAGCAATTGAGATCTATCGTTCCTCTTAAAGATCGATCGATCCAAATGCTCAGGTTCGTTTCACTTCTCCATTGTCTCCTTTTATGTTCCTATGACATTTTTGCGTAAGTTGTGCTTCTTTGGATTTATTTTCATACCGGGACGGTGTGTAGTATGTCTGGGGGAGTACACTTGTGGTTACTAACGTCTTTTATTTATTTTGTTGTCTTTCTGAGTCTTTTTGTTATTTTTCATGAAATTTTTTGTTTTATTGAGTCAAAACCATTGTAAGGAACTATGATTTTTCGAGGAATAACTAGATTTTCAGGAACTTGAGTGACCATTAATTCAAGCTTGACAGAGATCTATGACTATTGGAAAACCTAGAGATTGTGCAACTTCTCAATGTTACCTGTATCATTTCGGGTATTTAAAGAATCCCATGGTGATTTCACAGCTAACCTGATTTAGTTTTCTTGCCAAGGGGGTTGGTATGCATCAGATCGAGCTCTCTTTTTAGTGAAATGACAGATTTTCCTATGTGAGTATGGTTCCCCTCTCTTTATCATTTCGATTATTCATTTAACAAGGTTGTAAGTACTGCTAGTAGGCTGAGGGAAAAAGTTATTCAGTGACGCTACTACATGTTTAAGTAATGTTGGTAGTATGAGGAAAACTCCAATGACGCTGCTCTTTGCTTAAGCTTTTTAAGTAGACTGAGAAGAACTCCAATGATGCTACTCTTGTTTACACCCTTCGAGTTGCTTAAAACCAACCAAATGAAAATTTGAGTTAGTTTGCAAGGAAAAGTAAAGGAGAGGAAAGGAAAGTAACCATACATAAGGTAGTCCTGAGGTTGAAAGATAAACTCATATATCTTTTGATTCATATTCCCTCGATGAGACCGCACTTAGATGCTTTAGGAAGTCGGTATGGTGGATTCGGGTCACTCATTTGGATTGTGGAGTTAGTTTGAGACAGATGTAAAGTCTAAGGGAAGTACAAGGTGGTCTCGATTCTTTCAGGTATGTTTTCATGTGGCTTACTAAAGGGAATTTTTTTGTAGTGTTCTTAGGACGGAAAGAGGTCCCGCGTTTTCAAACTTCTTTTCAGTCTTTATTTCTTTGCTTGCTTGAGGACAAGCAAGAAGCTAAGTCTGGGAGTTTTTGATGTACCTCCTTTTTATCGGTTTTTAACCCTTGTTTTCCATGATTTTATTTAGTCAAAGTACATGTTTTAGAGTCTTTTAGTCCGTTATCGACTCTTTTCAGGTCATAGGTCACATTTGGAGAAGATGAACTATTTAGAGTGAAAACAAGCATATGGAGATGTTGAATCATGCACAAGCATCAGAAGTTTGGATTCTTTTGGAAGACTTCCCACCGTTGGATCGAGCTAAAATTTGGACACAAGATAGCCACGTGAATTAACTTTCATTTGGAGGTAGGTTTAGGGAAATCTGACAAGCGGTTAGGAAGATATGGCGATTATACTAAAGACATGTCATTCTGGCCGAGAACATACGCCACCAGAAGATGCGCTCGACCTGAGGATCGATTTGCTAAGATCATGATCGACCGTTCTGCCCCTTGATCGATTGATCATCAAAGTTTCGTGAGAAACCCTAAAATTTCAATATTTCGTCTGGTTTAACTTATTTTGTACTAGAACGAGTTTGACCTATAAAAACTAGGTCTAGCCACCCTTTAGAACATAATTATAATCTTAATTTCCAGCCTCCTTAGGGAGAGTTCGAACCAACCTTCTTAGGAAGAGTTGATTTTGTAGAGAGAAATTATGTATGAAACTTTTGTTCTTCTTATTTTCAAACTTTAGATTTCAACCTCCTTAAAGAGTGTTGATCCAACCTTCTCACGAAGAGTTGAATTTATGGTGAGAAATTGTGTATGAGCATATGGATCTTCATATGGAATCTTCAAAGATCAAACCATCTATAAATCAAGAGTTTCTTCTTTATCTCTTCTCTCAATCTCTTTCATTATGCTTTGATGAGTGGAATATTTGGTAGATCTAGGTTTGCTTTACCCTTGACCCATTGCAAATTAATGAGAGAGATATTTTTTGGAAATGAATTGAATGGAAACGAAGGGAATAGATTGTTATAGCTTGAGTTGAAGCCTTGTAATCCTATTGTGTAGATTCTAGATTCTCTGTGGATTCGAACCTCAAGTGCTTCCAAGGACAAGTTGTTTGCATTTGTTGTATTATTTGAGTGTTAACCTTTTTGTATTGCCAACCTCCTTAGGGAGTGTTGGATCTCGGCCTCCTTATGGAGAGTTGATGCAAATGCTGACATCACCAACCAAGTGATCTTGAAGACGACACATCGAACGCATCCGGCGAGCAAGCTACAAACCATGACATCACCAATATGAACCAACTTCCAAGGACAAGATCAGGAGTTAAACGACTTAGAGAAAGGTTCATAGGATCAGTTCAAAGCTTCATAGACCAAAACTTTAAAGAAGAACAAAGGAGAAAACAGATTATTCATACCTCAACAATAAGCATGTGTTAAAATTACTACATGTTCTTTTATGCTGTGCATAAACATACTCATACAATCACAAAAATTATATTGCATACCTCTAATATTAAATTTGTGCTTAAATCAATATAGAAGAGTTTGACTATTAGTCAAACTAATAAATAGCCAAAAAATGTTAATGTGAACTTTGTGAAGTGATGTAGCTGCCAACTCACCAAAAAATATTTTATATGGTTTAAATTTTTTTTAAACGATTCTAAAATGAATGATGTCTAATCCTATGTTCTCTTGTCCCTAACCTCACATTTCTTTTTTATTTTTTTTAAAAGAAATTTCAGCATCATCTAATAACAATATCTGTAACCAAAAACCTGAAAATTTTGATACATCCATAATCTTGAATTCAAATAATTCTGTAAACATCCACAATATTAACCAGTCGAACACAAAATAATTAACTTAGTTTCAAATATCCAAAATACAATCGCATCAAAAAGACATAGTTTTACAAATTAATGGTGCTGCGTTGGTTGGATTGGTCCTTCTCCAGGTGTGACTGTGATGGTCTCAACGGCTACGTTTGGTGTGTAAGTGGTCCTCAATCTTTTCTAAATTCACAACGACAACATTCTCTTCTCTATTTCCATCATTTTTATTTTCATCCTCTATATATATTCATGTCCATCAAAATTGGTACTGCTATGACACAACAACTTCAAATCCTTTAAATCTTCATACGAAAACTTATACCAATCCTTTGTCCATACATGGAGATATTCATGTCCAGTAGACTATCAAACAAAGACCTTGGTGGACATTCTAAACTATGGGAATCACCACCAACATATCAAAGCTCACCGTTGATAGTTTCAAACTTTCAATTGTAGGTTATACTGAAATTTA
The DNA here is from genome assembly GCA_900406405.1 of Lepidium africanum. Lineage (NCBI taxonomy): Eukaryota > Viridiplantae > Streptophyta > Magnoliopsida > Brassicales > Brassicaceae > Lepidium > Lepidium africanum. The sequence goes on along the minus strand of OVAX01000793.1, from coordinate 25,901 downwards.
CATCACTATTCATCCTGCAATAAGCAAAAACAAAAAATCACATTAGAATAAGCATAACACAATCATGTCTTCCACATACTCTGCAAACAAAACCATTAAAAACCCAGTCCACGTAAAAAGAAGAAAATATCAATTAACTAATAAAACTTCATACTTATTTATTAAGATATATCGTACAAACATGAGAATGAGATTCCTTGATTATGCCCGGCCAAACAACACCAGTTCACAAAAAGCCAAAACCCTAACTTGATTGTTGATTTGCCCAGACCCGTTTTTATATAGAGAAAAGTTTAATATTGAAACGAAAAGAAAAGAACTAAGTGACTTGGAAATTGTCTTTAATTAGGTATATGCTTTTACTCATTTGGCATCCACGTAAGACAATTTTTTTAATGAGTTGGCACTATATTACTTAATGAGTTAACGATTGTTAAGTTTTTAATTGTTTAATTAACAGTCAAAGTAGTCCATGTAGTTTTAGGCACAATTTCTATATTAAAGGTATGAAATTTAAACTTTTTCATTGTATAGGTATGTTTTTGCACAGAATAAAAGAACATGTACTAATTTTAACACATACTCTTTTTTTGGGTATGAAAAATCCAATTTCCCAAGAACAAAGCTTAAAACAAGCAAGCCACAAACTATCCCAATCGAAATCAATGGAAGATCAAATCTTGTTGTTCTCAATTCAGGCCAACTACTACTCAACCTAAGCTTCTACAAGAGTCATAACACATGATAAATGTAAGCATTTGAATTATAATTATTGGTTTGTTCATTTTGCAGGTTTATTAAGTTATTTCCGTTTCTAGTTAATTTCTTTTCCAAAACATTGTAGCCGTTTGTGGCTTGGGGCTTTTTATCTTTTTATTAGTTTGTGTAATAGGGTTTTTGACCCTTGAAGGTCAAGTTGCACGAGCCATTTATAAGGTTCCTTAGCAGTTCTATAACTTTTTACTAATTATCAATAAATATCGTATTTTCTTTTTTTTGTACAAAATCGAACCTTGAGATTTCTAACTTTCTTGTGAGTCATATCAAGAAACCTTAGAAACAGACTTATCACAAGCTCATCATCACTTGTGTGGCGTCATTCACTTCATCCTCAACCCCCGTTTCATCCACTGTCTAATTCAAGGAGAGACCTTAGTCCTTTTCGTTAAATCCGTCTAACTTCTGTGTCCACTCTTATTCTCTTATAAGATCGACCTCTTGATCTTATATCAATGGAACTGGTGTCGATCAGTCTGGTTGGTCAGGATCTGCGTTGGTCTAATTGGGATGTTCAGCAAACACCTTTTCATTGCTGGTTGTGTTTTCAAGTGGCAGTTTTACTTCGATTTGGTCAAGACCAGTGCTTCTCGCCATGCGATGGTATGCTTAAATTGAAGCATGTGGGTTTAAGTGAAGATTTCATTCAGAGAATTGAGGATTTTTGCTCTCTAGTGGCTGAATTGCTCATCAAGCTTCAGGATCACGTTGTATTCGAGTTTAGGTTCATTGTCAGGTTCAAGATCATTGTTGGGTTCGAGTTTATTGTCAGGTTTGGGTTTGTAGCGTTTCCAGAATTGGCCACCATTGATCAAACCGAGATTTCAATTTTTTTCGTGAATTTTCTTTTAAGCTCTGATATCATAAAGGGTTTGCAGAAAATAAATATTTGTGTTGTTCAAAAATGTGTTATGAAGAATGTTATCTTACCAAACATCCAATGGAATTGTTGGCCTTGGAACTAGTGTACAATTCTGGTTGGATCCATGGCTTCTACAACACCCTTTGCGAGATTATGCAACTCAAGTGATCCCGAGTGCGCTACTTAATCTCTCCGTCTCAAATTTTTGGGACTCGGCTTCGGGTTGGAGATGAGACTTGATTACACCGTTTGTATCAGATCATATTTGGTTACAACTTCTTGCGTTTGTTGTCGACCAGAATACATAAGTCATGGATAGAATAGCTTGGGGTGGTTCTCACGATGGTAAGTTTACGGTCAAATCTACATACTTTGCTCTTGTTTTGGTGATACTTGTGAACCCAATATGCGAATCTTTTATACTCGCTTGTGGGCGGTGGCTGTACCAGAACGAGTTAAGGTGTTTTTATGGTCAACTTCTCATCAAGTTATTATGACAAATTTGGAGAGAACACGTCATCATCTGAGTAGCTCTAGTACTTGTTCAATTTGCCAAAGTTCTGAGGAATCTATTCTACATGTATTGTGGGACTGTGGGTCTATTGAAGGGATCTGGATCCGTATTTTACCTTCCCATAGACATCATATTTTTTTTGACCAATTACTTCTGGAATGGCTATATTCTAACTTAGCCACCACGTCTAACCCAAACGAAGAACAATGGGACACAACCTTCGCTATGACGGTTTGGTGGGCCTGGAAATGGAGATTTGGTAGTATTTTTGGTGAAAAAAATCTTTGTAGGGATTGCACCAAGTTCATTAAAGATAAGAGTAAGGAAGTAATCATGGCTTATTCTGTACAAGTGATATACTGCGTTTTTATCGGTTTTTAACCCTTGTTCTCCATTGTTTTATTGAGTCAAAGTATGTGTTTTAGAGTCTTTTAGTCTTTTTGAGAGTCTTTTTAGGTCATAGATCATATTTGGAGAATATAAGCTGTTTTGAGTGAAAACGAACATATGGAGATGCATAATTATGCAGAAGCGTCAGAAGTTTGGCTTCTTTTGAAAGGTTTCCCACCATTGGATCGAGTTGAAATTTTGACACAAGATATCCACGTGAGTTATCTTTCATTTGGAGGTGGTTTGAGGGAAATCAGACAAACGTTTAGGAAGATATGACGATTTTACCCAAGCTATGTCATTCTGGCCGAGAACAGACGCGATCGAGCGATCAACTCCTTAATCGATCGATCAAGTATCCTGGAAAAATTTCTGCTCGACCTGAAGATTGACCTGCGAAGATCTTGATCGATCGATCAACCCTTTGATCGATTGATCATTGAAGTTTCGCTCGAAAACCAGATTTTCCTTATTTTGTATCAGACGCATTTTTAGCCTATTTAAATAGATTTCTGAGAACTTTTAGGGCATCATATCATTATTTTGAGCAGCCACTTTTAATTGTAACCTTGGGGAGAGGATTTCGTTCTCCATAACTCTTTGGAGAAGATTTTTGAACCCTTTTCTATTTCAATTCAGTTTATTTATGTTCATATAATTTTATTCTTTAATTGTTCTTTACTTTATGTTTGAGTAGTTTCCTATCAGATTTAGGGTTTTCTAGGGAATTAGGAATCAATGATTTAGGAGCAAATAGGGTTCTATTATTAGAGCTCTCCATATATAACTGTGTGTAATGCTTAGATTAACTTGATCACCTTGTCTATGATTCTAGGTTGTTTAACTTTCCAAAAGCTTGTTAAACGCCTGAACTAGTATAGATGAGAAATTGAACTTAACCAACGACAGTTGATTGTTAGGATTAATTGTGGATAGTTGAACTAATTTGATAATGCATGTTCACATCCTAGGACCAACAACAATTAGGAGCACCAGGTTGATAGACATAGTAGTAGGCACCACGACAGTGGGTCTATTAGACTTTTATGTTTAAGTCAAGAATTGTGCTTAAGTATTGCCCTGAATAGTTTCCTGAATTGATTTCCTGTTCCTGATGATTTCCCGATGCCTGATTGCTTGTTAATATTGAGTTTAATTAGCTTAAGTTGTTAGTTTGCATAACCCCTTTAATCGTTTTGACTTAGCTTGAATTAGAGTTGAATATTCAATAGTGTAATCCTTGGTTCTTCGTGGATTCGATCCCTAAGTACTACTACTACATTGCTGTGCACTTGTAGTAGATTGCTAGGGTAAAACCTGAGTACATCAACAAGCCAATGGACAGCCTCATAGGAATCGTGTGGAGAGATTGATCAGTTGGAAACTGCCGGAGTCGGGCTGGTATAAGTTAAATACCAATGGTGCTTCTCATCAAAACCCATGACTTGCAACTGCTGGTGGTGTTGTACGTGATTCTTCTGGTCATTGGGTTCGTGGTTTCTCTTTTAACATAGGGATTTGCTCGGCTTCATTGGGTGAACTTTGGGGAGTATATTACGGCTTATCGATTGCTTGGGAACAACGCATTACTCACCTAGCCTTAGAGGTTGATTCGGAGACCGTTGTTGAGTTCTTATGTACAGAGATTGGTGACTCACATCCTCTGTTTTTCCTAGTACATCTGTGCTATGACTTTTTTTCGGAAGGACTAGAATGTCCGTATTTATATATGTATAGGGAGGCTAACTGTCTACTCGATGTATTAGCTAACTGTGCGTTTACTCTTTATCTTTGTTTGTCATGAGTTTGTTTTTATAATAATTACTTGAGGGAGGGTCTTCTTCCCTTTTGCTGATTAAAAAAAATGTGTTATGAAGATACATATATATTCAACATCCCTCTAACCTAGAATTATCCAAAGAATCTTTGACTATACAAAATCCCAACAAACTAGCCTTACAATCAGGAACTAATTAAATACATAGCAAGTAAAGGAATGTAGACATTAACCCTGTACAAACCATTGTAGACCAGACAGCAAACCATTCTAAACCGAAGTGGTAACAAACCAGCTTCTCTAACAAAAAAAAATATTATCATCCGCAAAGTAAGAGACTTAGGGATTTTTGATTATACTAATGTTTTTATTTTGTCTGATCACGTGTTCTTTTTCATAATTCCGATTCATAAAATATTTATAGAATGTAGAAACAATCAGGTAACTAAAACATAGAATGCAGAAACAAAAGGGATTTATATATGATAACAATGGTGAATCGATGATGATTCATCAGAAACCATCAGTTATAAATAACAATGGGACTTCTCACGTTATGAGTACCGTCAGACAAGATTAGGTCTGCAGACGACGGCACTTCAGAGTCGAGATTGCTTCCTGAAACAGTGATGAAAATAGATTGCTTCTCGTTCACTGTTGTAAAAGAGAGAACACTTGGCGTGACGTCGACGCTGAGCTTAGATCCATGACCCGCGACTACCTTTGATCTATACGTAGAGTTTGGCATGCCGACGTTAGTCAAGGTTCTGTTGAAAGTCACAGTGAAAGGGCTCTCAGATCCTGACAATCGAGCCGTCATTGAAGGATAGTTGAGGTTTCTTGGTAAGATTTTATTTTCTTCGGAGCAAGTGACGGTTTCACCGGAAATCATTTTAAGGGTTTTCGAAGTGTAGTTCATGGCACAGAGAAGGGCGATATGGTTTGCTTTTTCCAATTCATAGACAAGTCCAGGATTTAAAGCGGCCATCGGGTCAACATGTCCAGATCCATAAGCAAACTCGGTGGATGCAATGCCAGATCCAATAGCATTTACCGGATAAGCTGTAGAGATTAGTTAGAAAACCAAAGAAGAACAGTGTTACAAAGGTTACTTGTGGGACAAGAAAGTTAATATTTGAGAGTCTTTTGCTTACCGGTTGTCATGATGGCAGATTGAATCATGGAAGGAGACCATTCAGAATGAAACGTCTTGACATACGCAGCCACACCTGTAACGTGCGGACAAGACATTGAAGTTCCGGAGAGAACAAAGTAGTTCGCATGTCCGGTGTCATTTGGGGACGGTGCAAGATTAGGTGGATATGCAGCGAGGATCTCCACTCCCGGTGCTGTTATATCTGGCTGCAATTCATCTACAATTGTGTCTCCGACCAGAAAGATAAAAAGAATCGAGAATCATAAATGTTTTGTGTCTACCTTGAGAATATCAACAACGATGGTGTTCGGACCACGAGAAGAAAAAGAAGCAATAACAGGGGATGTCCGATTAAAGATTGTTTCCGTTTTTAGAATAGCCGCTTGTGGAGAACTGATCAAACAAACAAAGTGATTTCAGCATAAAGATAGAGAATCTGGAACAGATGTATAAACATAGAGGATATGATCGTTTACTTTGTAGACTCAATGTAAGAGACGAGAGACTCAAAGTCTTTTTCTTGTAACGCAGAGGCAGGTAAAGGGTGAATATTTGCAACGTCTGGTTTAGGGGTTTTATAAATGATTGCAATAGCTCCATCTGCTTTTGCTATCCTCAAACCAAGCGGATCACCACACACTAAGATCTTTCCGTTCACTTGGGATTTTTCTTGACACACACAAAGCCTGAAAAAAATTCGACTCAATGCATTACAAATATGACTAAGAAAAATTCTATGTCACATACTGTGTCTTAGAGAGGAAGTTACCTTGCAGCTTCTGCATCACAACCAGATGAAGCCCCAGATTTTACGTACACTAGAGGGTACTTCTTTCCTCTCATATCGAAAGCATTCACTGACTTCCCCTGTTAAGGATGAAGAACAGAGAATTCATAAGTAACTAAAGAGACAAATAAACCAATGATCACAGAAATGAGTGTTACGAGATACTTACGACAAGTGTCTGGCCGTTTCCAAGAACAACTTTGGTAACAAACCCTCGGTTTGTGGTGCTGGCTGCAACTGTTAAGATCCAAGGCGCTACCGAGACGACTGTGTTTGGACCTGGACCGTTGTTACCTGCAGATTGCACAGTGAGAATCCCTTTGGCCATAGCGTGAAAAGCACCAATAGCGATTGGATCATTTATCAACTCAGGCGACGCCTTTTTCATCCCGACAGAGATTGTGATGAGGTCTACACCGTCAGCAATCGCATCATCAAATGCAGCCAATATAGCTTCCGCGCTACAACCTTTGGAATCACAGATTTTGTAAGCGGCTATTTTAGAGGCTGGAACGCCACCTCTTACGGTTCCATAGCCGAACCCAAAGAAACTTGTGTCCATAACTGCATTTCCAGCCGCTGTGGAAGCCGTGTGTGTACCGTGGCCATCAGTGTCCCTAGTACCTTCGCCTGTGTAGTCTTTTGCCCCCAACAGCTTGCTGTAAACAGATCATTAACTTCCAAGATCTACGATTCTATAGTCTATAGAGTCTCAAGAGAGAGAAAAGTAGTTTACTTGTTGCAAATGATGCCACCGGTACAAGCACGACTAGATTTCTGTGGATGAGGACCAAAACCTTTGTCGGAAAAGCTTTCGGATTCAGGCCAGATTCCAGTGTCTAAGACTCCAATAATGGTATTACTCTCCACAGTTGGATTCCGCTTCGTCTCTTTTCCTTCTTTTAGCCCCATGAAGTCCCAAGACGACGTCGTTTGGAGTTTTAATTTCTCGTTCGGAAACACAGACACAACTCCTTCCATATCTAACAATAGAAGGAAAAGTTTTTAGGCTTGATTGAGTCAATCTTCTGGCTCACGTTTACATATGAAAAAAAGGAACTCAAAAAGAATGGAGGCCTTGTTAAATTTCTACCAAATATAAAGAGTAATTGAAGTACAAATCATTGGTCTCGGATAATACTCACCAGCTACTCGTTCTCGTTCTGACTCAGTGAGACGAGCTGCAAACCCGTTAAAACTCCTCTTGTAACTTCTCACCAAACGACCTTCGATCGAGCTAGAGTAATTATATATGTCATTGTTAGATTCCTCATCGTTCTAAGCAATAATGATTAGAGAATGACTTAATCGAATCACACCTCTCTCTGGCGAGTTCTTGAAGAATACTCATGTGATGCGACATTGGTGTGTAGTCCACTCGAGAAGGAAGAAAACCCATGTAGACGATATACACCTTAATCAATCACCATAATTATCATGTATAATGTATTACCATATATAGCTAGAAGCCAGAGACTAATTTTGATAAGTCATATAATAATGTACGTACCTGTTTATCTGGATGATCATGTGTGACTGCTAAGACTGAATTCAGGAACAGCAAGATAAGGACAATGTTACATAGGCGGAAGCCAGAGTAAGCTCCTGGTATCGCCATCTTAAAAGTTGCTTTATGGTTTCTATGTGGATGCAATAGATGGAAGGATGTTTTTATAGTAAAAATCATACATTGACCAAGTCATCAAATTGCGACTTCCAACGAAAAATCTCAAAGAAAAAAAACAGTTGCCTATGATGATGGGTGGTAAGCAGTCTCATCTTCCACCGAAAAAGCCCTTTTGAGCACATGGCTTTTTTGAAAGTGATTGTCAGTTTTGTTTGTTTGCTTGCAGAAGACTTTGTAAGTCAATAGAAAGAAACCCAACAACTTGTCAGGCCCATCAAGGCTTTAATACATAAAGCCAAGTCCATCAACAAACCAACACATATAGACAAGCCCATTCCACAGCCAACGCCTTCTTCAGTCACGAACATGTCGATCAGCTGAGCCAAGGACTTCATAATTGTACACGACACCTCAGCCAATTACTTTAACAAACCCATTCCTTGCGCTCTTCAATCTGGCATCTTGATCTTATCTCTGCAATGGTTGTATAGAACTCTTCTATAAATAGAGTAATGATGTAATCGACCTAATTAAGCTTGAATGAAATGATTTAGTTTTCATTTTTTTGAACTTATTGAAATTTTTTAGATGGAAAAAGCAAATCTGTGTCTATGTTACATTCTTTGCCACATGGCAAAAATACATAAAATTTTTGTACAAACTTGAAAATTGCGTAATCTGATTGTGACAAGCATCATTATGAATTATAACTAATTGTGTTTAAATTAGATTAAGAGATTAATCTCAAAAGATTAGAAACATCATTGTGATGTTGGGTGTATATAAAACAACAACATAGAGGAAGTCGGGAAAACATAGAGCAAAGAACGATAATAGCAAAACAATAATGCTTTATGATGGATGATATACTGACGATGAAAACTATGGTGATAATGATGTGAAGTCACCAGTATAAACAACAATGGGGCTTCTCACATTATGAGTCCCATCAGACCATAATAGATTTGCAGACGAAGGCAGTTTTGGGTCGAGATTGTTGCCTGATACAGTCACAGTGAAACACTGTTTTCCATTCACCGACTTCAGAAATAGAACACTAGGCGAGACTATGATGTTGAGCTTAGATCCGTGATTTAAGACAACTTTTGATTTGTATGTAGAGTTTGGAGTACCCACGTTGGTGACGATTCTCTTGAAAGTAACTGTGAAGGAGCTATTTGATCCTGACAATTTAGCTGACATTGATGGATAGTTGAGGTTTCAAGGTATGATCTTTTCAGTGCAAGTGATGGCTTCACCAGAGATGACTTTCACGGTAGTCGCATTGTAGTATTTCATGCCGGAGAGGAAGGCAATGTATTCTGCTTTGGTTATATCATAAAGGGTAAATTTGCTCAATATCTTTTTTTTTTTTTTTTTAAAACTTACAAAATATCCTTTTGATAATTTTTATTTACAAAGTATTCTTGGCCTACATGTGAAATGACAAAATTGTCCTTGACAACATTAAATAGAAGAGAAAGAAAACTAACAGAGTATTAAATACAGTAGACCAACGCATTTAATGCGTTGTCTATGCGTGTGTACACAGTAAAACATATTGTACTGGATAACAAATTTCTTATATGCTAAAATTAGATGTAACAACCACTAATATATTTTGCATACATGAATAATATATTTTGTATATGCTAACAATTTTTTGTATCTGCTAACATATTATGTATCTGCTATCATATTATGTATCTGTTAACATCTTATGTATCTGTTAACATCTTATGTATCTGCTAACATATTTTGTATCTGGTAACAGATAAAAAATTTCATATTTGATAAAAAGTTTTGTACCGGGAAAAGAATTTCGTATCCGATAAAGAATTTCGTACTAGTTCAATAAGTACCAGATAAAGAATGTCGTATATGATAAAGAATTTTGTACCGGGTAAACGCTTTTGTACAGCTTACAAAAATACGTAGTATATATGTTAGCGAAGATAAGGGGTCAGCTTCTTCAATTTTACAACATCGGAGTCATAGGCTTAATGTAAAAGTTGAATGAAAAACATGGTTTCCAACATCAATGCAGATTCATCAACTTTGCCGTCGTTTTAATTCTTCTTTACAAAATCAAGATTCAGACTCTTAAGAAACATTGACTGAAACCCTAAATTTTTGTTGCAATACGGAGAAATCAATGCATAGTTGATAGAAGGAGATGAAGCTTTCGTTGGAGAAGGAGATGAAACTTTTGCTGGAAATCAACACATATTTGATAGAAGGAGATGAAGCTTCCATTGGGGACCCAGACCCTAATTTTCGTCGGAATAAAGAAAATCAGGGTAAATTTCAAAATAGGAATGAAAAGTTTTAATTTCATATGAAGAAAACAAAGAGAAATTGGATAGAATGAGATTTGAGATGTGTTTGATAAGAGAGAGAAACTGGTTGGAGAAAGAAGAAAAATCGTGAGAAAGAAGAGAGAGAATGTGAGTAGGAGCCAGACAAAAAAAGGTAACGGACAATGTGAGTAGGGGCAATTTAGACCTACTTGGGATACATTGTTAGTAGGATTTTTAGGCAGGGTATTGATTGAATTGGGCTTTAAAATAAGGGCACCAACTCAAATTTCTCTATCATAAACGAGTCCAGAGTTAGTAGCAGCTATTGGGTCTACATGGCCAGCTCCATATGCAAACTCGGTTGATGCATAGTCAGTTTGAGAACCATTCATCGACCAAGCTGTGAGAAGATTTGATTAAAAAACAACAAAAGAACAGAGCATGAACAAAATTTTATGGTTTTCTTGCGGGACAAGATATCATGTTTTTTGTTTACCTGTCGTCATAATGACAGATTTGATCATGGAAGGAGACCACTGAGGATGAAATGTCTTGATGTAGGCGGCTACGCCTGCAACGTGTGGACAAGACATTGAAGTTCCTGATTCAACAGAGTATTTCTTATGTGTAGTTTCATAAAATAGTAATGTAAGTGAATTTGCAGCCAAAATTTCCAGTCCTGGTGCTGTTATGTCCGGCTGCATTTTCATTTACCAAAAAGAGAAGAGATTAGTCTGTGCAAGCGAAACCAACATCTTGATATCATATTATATTACCTTGAGTATATCAGCAACGATGATGTTTGGACCACGAGAAGAGAACGAAAGAACTTTAGGAGCTGTCTGATTAAAGATTGCCTCACTTTTTAGAACAGTCTCTTCTGGGGAACTAAAGAAACAAACCTAAGAAAATGAGTTTAAAGAGAAGCATATATACAACAACAAACATATGCTACAACAGAGAGAAGATGACTATTTACTTTGTGAACTTAATGTAAGAGAGCAAAGACTCAAAGTCATCTTCTTGTAAGCCAGATACAGGTATTTCGTGAACTTGGGCCCAGTCTGAACCATCTTTAAGAATGGCTGCAATGGCTCCCTTTGTATAGGCTACGTAAGGAAGAAATCTATTGCACACCAAAATCTTTCCCTTGACCAGGGATGCATCGATACATTCTGGTGTGCAATCCCTGAAAAGAAACAATCTCATCATCACCGATCAGAAATTTTCAGGTATTTCTAGGTCATACACTCAACATATAGTGTTTCTTGTGGAGGAAGGTACTCTGCGCATTTCACTTGGGATGCAGACAAAGCAGCAGATTTTCCATATACTAGAGGGAACATCTTTCCTTTCATATCAAAACCATTCCCTGATTTTCCCTTTTAAAAAAAAAAAAAAAAAAAAACAACAGAAGAGTCATTGGTAATGTTGAGGACAAAATAAAGATATTAAAATAGCAGAAAATAAGAGTGTTACTTGATACTTACCACAAGTGTTTTGCCGTCACCGAGAATCACTTTTCCGACAAAGGCACGGTTCGTGGTGCTGGCTGCAACGGTTAACATCCACGGAGCTAAGCTCGTGATCGAGGCCATGTTCGGACCAATGTTACCAGCCGCGCCTTATCGTGCTATTCTCTTCTAGGATTTCACGAAGAGCCTTTTCAAGCTGCAATAAGGAAAGAAAGAAAAGCAGAATTATATATTTTATAAAAATTCAGGACATAAGCGAAGTAAAATGAGGTAACTAATACAGAAAATATCAAATGTCTAAGGAAGCACCACAGAAACAAGGATACCCGGAAAATCAATGCATAATATAAGTAGATATTCCTTTTTTAAAAACCATTATTAAGAGCAAACATGTAGAAAACAGAACATATCTTCAAGAATTCATTATATTAGAGCTAAAATCATGCTAGCTCATCCACGCATTGCTTTTCCAGACCTAAGGCTTGTCTCAAGTTTTCTTCGCGTTGTTCGACATTCTTCAATGCGTAGAGATGTGATGACTGTTCCCTTTTAAGGATTTCTTGAGCGTCTTCGAATGCCTGATTTAGTTGTTCATGCTTGGAGACCCATTCTTTGTTCTCCATGAGAAGCAGTCCCATATTGTGCTGGTAGCCATATAACTACACAGAAGAATCATTGTGAAGCGATCCTAAAAGGCTGAAATACCCATCAATTTTAATTTATAAACATGATATAAAAAAGAAGCCTTTATCCAAATCAGAAATTAATCATGCTTAAAGTCAAAGCCAAGCACAATGAGAGACTAAACGAGCATAATTTTTTCACTTTCTGATTATAATATAATATCAAAATTTCTCCATTATGTAATACAGAATTCCCTTCGTACTGCTCTTCGTCGTCATTATCAAACCTGTTAAATTTTCGACGGTTAAAAATTCCACCAATTCGTTGGACCAATGACGTCAACATCTTCGTATCTTCCTTCGATCTCATCTTCCGATGAACTCCAAAATTCGTATCTACGTAGCAAAGCGATTGATTGTCTACTGAATTTCGAATCCATCGAATTTTGGGAATTAATTACTAAATTTTGTTAAGCTTTGCTGCGTATAGTTGAAAGTGAAGGTTTGTCCCGTGGTTGTTTGACTTGTTTCCCAATGATTGGTGGCTGTTTAGGGCCATGTGGACTTATGAAGTGAGATAGTTGGTGGTTTTCACCTGCGTGGAGGTTTCTCGAGTTTCTCATCGAAAAATATAATAATAAAATATTAAATAATAATATTTTATTATAAAATTTTTTAATATTTTCAGAATTTTCATCCATAGTTTTTCAAATAAAAAATTCTTCTACTTTTTCTGAAAAACTCTCACAATAAAATATTATATTTAACTTTTTTTTTTGATGAGAAATTCTTGTGAAAATCTCAATGATGATTTTAAGTAACTTTAAACTGTTTTTTTTGCCAAAATGTAAACTGTAATTAGCATCTGCAATCTATAATTATATTAATTACTATTGTAATCAAGAAAATTATGGATTTGTTAGACTATCTACACCAATGTAGTCAACAAAGAATAAGAAATTTAACATATATATAATATTAATATATGTTAAAATAAAATTAACAAAGAATATAATATCTTTGGTAAAATAAAATTAATATATATTTTATAAGTTTGAATAATATTAATACATGTAATCAGCAATTGCATTTAAGTGATTAAGTTTCATATGTGTTATTTTCTTCACTCGAAATCGATTCCAAAATTCTTATTTACCTTACGTAATATTGTTAGGAGTTTAAAAGAGTTTTGGCTATAAATCAAATCTTTGTTGATTTAATTATTGATAAAAAATTTATACTGTACAAGATATTTTAGAAAATAATATTTAAAAGAAAAAATGAGGAACAAATGATAAAGATAAAAAGAAATTTATTTGTTTGTTATCTACAAAACAAAACAAAAAGTAAAAAGCTGCATTCATAATTAACTAAAAAATAACCTTTAACAAAAATATATATTTTTTAAAAAACCTGAAATATCAAGCATCATCATTAAAAGTTAAAAAATCTATAATGATACGAGGTCGTTGTGCTGTTTGTATTCCAAATAAGAGATTTGTCTTTGCAACTTGATTTGTTCATAAAACTTAGCAATGAACTCTTCTGCTCTCAAATCCACTCCTTTCTCTTCTTCCTCATCATCCTTAACTGTAAAATCACACTCCTCCTTACAAAACTCATCATGACCGTATAATTCTACCTCATCGGAAAAATCATGACCGTCCATTTCAAAGTCATACTCAAAATCTACAGAAGAACCAATGCAAGGAAAGAGAAACCTCATAGATGAAGTAGAATCACGATTCATCTTCTTCTTGACGTTAAATAACGGCGTTTCATCAAATGAAAGCTGACGTTCTCCGTAATAACGGTCACGTTTATTATTATTATGATGAATTAGGGTTTTAAGATGCTTGGAGAACAAGTTATGTAGTTCGAGAATTGGCCAATTTTTGAAAATTCCACCTTTTCTTCCCCATTGAAGAGCTATTCTTACGAGACTCCAAGCTTTATGTGTTATTGTGTTTCTTCTTCCTGTTTTCTTCTTTGATGAATCCGCCATTGATGGTTGATTGATTGATACTCGACAAAATATTGATATTTTTTCTTGGTGGTATTTTTTTGTTTTTGATGAAGTTTTATGGTTTTTGAAATGATTGTGTTTGTTATATATATACATGATATAACAAGTGTGCAGCTTTTTCTTGCTGTTTACAATTTGGCCAAACGCGTAGTAACAAATAATTTTTTTAATTTAACAGCAAAAAGTATATTATCCTACACGACTAATACTTAGTGTATACAGTAAGCTATTTGTTTTGATCTGAAATAAGCTAGGGTTCTAATTGATTAATGAAGAAAATTAATCATCCATTTTCAAGAATATCTGAATATTTACATCGTTCTTATAGAAAAATAGTTATGTATATAAACATCATTTTTATATAATAATGGGCTGTATAATAATTTGGAATAATATAAGTGAAAATTGTAAATGTTTCTTTGAGAAAAACTTTACACAGAAGTTTATGTTGGCCACGGCTGTACGCGGATCATTTCTTAGCTGTGATGAGCCATTTTGTTTTGTTTTGTCTGTTATGCTTTTCTATTTGAAACATATATTTATTTATTTTTAATCTCGTTAGATATTTTTGTAATCTAATTATTAGTTTCACGTTTTCGGTCTTGAAATGTGTACCTTTCAAAATCAGTGAAATGAAATTTTCTAACATATATAGCAGAGAAACTACAATAAATATACATAAATTTTATAAAGTTAAAAGTTAGGTTAAAGTTTTCAAAAAAATAGATTTAGCGTAATTTTTCAAAAAATGTTTAATGTACTTCTGTAACAATATAATCAAAATGATAATTGTTCAAATTTTTCTTTTTTCGTATATATATACATGTGCACTTCTAATATATTTATTACATATTAAATAATAAAATAGATATGTTGACTATTCATATTTTTTTTATGTACTGTAAAACATATATTGTTACCATGTTACGTTTTTATTTAACCATGTACATAAATCCTTGTATCTCTAATATATTTATTATATATGGTAAACAATTATATAGACTGCAATTATGTAGTTTGTAGACGATAACTATCATATGTTGTTACCAAATAAATAATATTTTTTATCTATTCAACTTATATCTTAACTAAGTATCAAATATATTACATATCTAACCATTTAATACATGTGTGATATAACTTATATCTTATCAATGTACCAAAAAAATAACGGTTTAACTTATTCAAAATCTATATACTAAGAGCAAAATAGTCAAAATTGACAAAATATGTCAAAAATTTAATTTTTTGAAAACTGCTACCTAACTTTTAATTTTTCAAAAACTTTAGTATTTTCACTTAATTCATCATATATTATATGTATATGATTTACTTTGTGGTGTCAAAATTAAATTGAGATATAGAAATTGACAAAAACGTAATGTATCTTCAAAACTAAGGTATTTTTGACTCACCTTTTCCTTTTTGCGAAATGCAATTATATTTTTGACTCACATCATAGCTTCTAGTTTCCACCAAACCGTGTTCCTTTTTCAGATACTGTAACGTGCTTTCTTTGTCGTGATCTTAAACTTATATACATTCAAGTATCTTCATGTCAAATATATTTCTTCTTTCCTTAAAATTTTCACAGAGATTGATCATATATACACATACACATATATATATATATATCGAATTTTTAGAACAACAGTATTGAAAACGAAACTAAAATCCATAAGCCTTTAATCCACAAGTTTATGTGCTTTCAAATTATTACTCGTGAATATGTAGCTCTAATTATCAAAGGAAAATATATATATATAAACGACCATCTCGATTCCATCTCGATTCGACCAAACCAAACAAACACTCTGCAAATTCGATCATATCTTAATATTTATAAACGAAAAGAAAACATTCTGAATTAAATAAACCAAAATTCAAATATATCTTTGTTACAAAAATAATACGTTTAGACTATCTGTAATGAGTCGTTCTCACAAAAATTTTTCACCAAAAAAATAATAATAAAATATTAAATATTAATATTTTATTGTAAGAGTGTTTTCCAAAAAGTGTGAGACTTTCTGGGAAATTTCAAGAATATTGAAAAATTTTTACAATAAAATATTATTATTTAACTTTTTTATTATTATATTTCTTTTATGTGAAACTCAAACTGCGATGCTCCTTGTAGAATGGTATTCCCATGTCAACAGATGGGCTGAAACTTGTTATGGGCCAGATATTGTCTAAGACAGGCCCATTAGTTGAGGTTTCAAGTCAGGTTCTAACCCAGTACTGCACAGTACAGAGCAAAGGATAGTCTCTTCCTTGGAAATGAAGACACACGCTTAGTGTGCTGTAAAGGGGACAAGGTCTGATAACAAACAACAAGAGAGAGTATGACATTAAGTTCTGAGAGTGCAAAAGAGCTGAGAGAGACTCACATGAGGAAAAGGAGAGTGTTTTGACTGATTGTAAGTGAACATTATTTTAAGTGATACTCTACTCTTGTGAGCTGAGTTAAAGCTCATCGAGACCTACCAAGCTCCACATTGGACTTGAGAACTCATAAATACCTTGTGATCTCTGTTTCCTTTATATTTCCTACAAAAAATCAAATTGAGAAACCAAACTCAGAAACTAGTCAAACAAGTGAAAACTTCAGGCTTAAATTTCTACATACTCAAGTGCAAACCAAAAGATTGAACTCTCTATTCCTTGTTTGGCATATGCTAG
Source organism: Lepidium africanum (assembly GCA_900406405.1). Classification (NCBI taxonomy): domain Eukaryota; kingdom Viridiplantae; phylum Streptophyta; class Magnoliopsida; order Brassicales; family Brassicaceae; genus Lepidium; species Lepidium africanum. Next base: position 8,902 of record OVAX01000793.1, on the reverse strand, counting down.
AGAGTAATACCAAGCTGATGTAGCAGAAGAGAAGATGATTAATATTACATTTTCTACAATGAGTTCCATGTAAACCTTTAAAGCATGATTTAAACTATACAATTGAGTTCAAAAAAAAGGGCAACATGTCTCAGTAGAAAGGGAAAGAGAGATACAGCAGGTAACTTGGAAGCTGTTACCACATTTTAGGAAACTGCTTAAAAAGTGTATAACTTCTGATGTCTCTTTAGGTTTTTTGGGGTCCGTGAATGACTTATATCAGCCTTGTGATTGATCAGGTTTCATGCTGACTCATTAAAAAGGCATTTGAGGATACATATTTTGGTGGTTTCTCAACAATTACTTTTGTTGTATCAATCACGGTACTATTGTTGATAAGAAAGACTACAATATCGAAAATGCTTCTACATCGGTCGAGGATGGCTATAAACAACTACAGAAGGTTTGATTCTTTATCCAAATTACTCCTAAGTTTTTGCATGTGAATGCTAGAGATTTGGGTTTAGGCGGAGAGATCACAAAGAGAAGGAGCAATGGTGAATTGTACTACGATACTCTTTTTACTTTGTTTCATAATAATTGTTCTCTTAATCCTTCAGAATCTCTTGTTTTTTATTATTTTTTTCCTTGTCAAACAAGAATCATTTGTTTTAGTACCAACAATTTAGAAACAAAAACAGAGCTTGTCTTTTGTTGTGGTACAAACCATAACCACCATATGTTTTTTCTTGTTCAATTCTCATAAACTGGAATTTGTGTAATTTAGGCATGGTTACGAAATTCTTCATCTTTTGTCGAATAAGCTTTTGTCATAATTAAATTATTAACTCTTTTGGTTCTTTGGAACTCGAAAGTTTAAATGATTCATTCAAAAAAAGTAGTCATAGAAATTTTGTTGATTTTTGTTTTCAAATTTCGTAAAAGATCCAAGGCTGAAAACGTTAGAAACAACTAGATCATATCAAATAAAGATTACAAGATTCTTAGATAAATGATAAATTAAGGAAATCATCTCATGATGAAAATGAACTTGTGAAAACGTGATACAAGAAATTAAAAGAAAACTCTCTTTGTCTTTTTTCGGAAGGAATGGTCTTTTAACTTCTGCAAACATCTCAACGAACAAAAGTATTCGTTTGAGGCTCCAAATGTCTTCAAGATGATAGGAAAAATGGAATGCAACTTACACCAACGGCAAAATGGACGAGTCATACTATTATTTAACACCGCTTCAAAAATTCTGCCGGATTCCTTTATTGTGCTTCTTGGCATGAGACCTGAAAAGTTTCCTATCACACACTCTGTATGTAAACTAAGTTGGTGATCTTTGCTCGTGTAGAACCATCTCTCTGGATTGGTTTCTGTCTCACAAATGTCACACCATAGTTTACCACTTGCCTTTTCACCATAACATAGCAAGAGAGGATGATAGTCAACTCTATGCTTTACCACTTGCGGTAGAGTGGCGCATTTGTAGCATATGTCATATCTACAATCATCTTCTATGCAACTAAGCATTAATGTCGTCTGGCAGTTGCAACCATTGCATGCTATTTTTTTATCAGATAGACTATAATATAAATGATGATCGGGATGACTTGGATGGTCAAATGGATCAGAAATTGAAATACACACAACATCGAATTTGTTTTCCCCATGCTGGTAGCGGAAACCATTTGATGGTCTGTAACAAGCACGACAGCTAAAACCAGCTCTATCTCTTGTAATTAGAGTAAGCCGTTCATTGTGCAGCGGATGCCATTTCTTTCTAGGACATTTAGCGCAGTTTTCGTGGAGAATGAAGTCGCAATCCATACAACCATAAAAGGACTGGAAAGAGATAGGATGACTGCATGCATTGCACCGCTTGTTCACCTCGTATACATCACCATTAATATGGAGTCTCAAGTAATGCTGCTTGTGGCTGAAATGTTGTATTGTGTTGTCATCTATTTCCACAAATGGATTTATATCCTCTGTTATTTCTTGAACTCCTTCGAGTTCTTTCTTGTTCCAGACATCATTTCTGGTGGCACATTTTGAATGCGCAACATAACCAGTACACTTTTGACAAGAATAACCTCCCCAAATCCTATCCACCTTCTTGTGACAAACTACACACACAGAATTCACAACACCAAGAAAAGAAGTGCGAGAGAAACGGTGGTCATGCCGATTGATGTTTATAAGGCGTGGAAGTCCAAGACAACTCTGGTGGATGATGAAATTACATTGAACACATATGTAAGGGCTTCGATCTCCCTTCAACCCGCAAGCATTACATGTAAAAGAATCGAGCCTTGGGAGAAGAGTGAGTTGGTGATCATGTGTTTTCAAATCCAGACGAGATATTTGTGGTGGGTTTAAAGCACAGCGCATATCCAAGGTGAAGTTACATGGAGTACAATGATAAAACAAAGAACCTATCTTTCTCTCGCAAAGACGACATTTTTCATCAAAACTGTCCGCTGGTTGACCTCTGAGAAGCTTAAGAGGGTGCAAAGAGTGGCAAGAGTGATTTAACTCTGCTGAGTGTTGGATTGATGTGAACTGATTCCATACGCAATTTATATGAAAGGCTAAATCACATTCATGACATTTGTAAGGAAACCCAAAACATAAATAGCCACACTTAGCATCACATTCGAACCATATAATCTTCTTGAGAAGCGTGAGCTTGTGTTGATGCTCTACAGAGATATCAATAACCTCTGGTGGTGGATGCTTTACACAATGTAGATCCATGTCGAAGTCACAGATCTCACACCTATAGCATAGATCCTTGATTTTCCTTCCACATAAATCACAGAAATGACCTGATTTTTTTCTTTGAAGTTGAAGAGTGTGAGTGGAGTGAGATGGATGTTCGATAGAGTCAGAGCAGTCTTCAACACAACCCTTGTGAACAAAGAAATTGCAGATGTTACAATAGTATCCATCATTGATATCTTTGGAGCGTCCACAGCAACCACCTTCCCTTGGATTATTATTCCAAGGTATCATAACATGGTTGTGGATCACTGGTAGTGATACTCCCTCTAGTGGTGGATACTTTGCACAATATAGATCTATGTCAAAGTCACAGCTATCACAACGATAGCAGAGATCCTTGATAATCCATCCACATACGTTACATCTATGATTTGGTTTACTTCGAATTAGCTGAAGAGTGTGATTGGAGTGAAATGGGTGTTCGATAGATTCGGAACAGTCTTCAACACATTTCTTGTGAGCGAAGAAGTCGCAGGTGTTACAATAGTAGCCATCTTTGATATCTTCCTTGCGTCCACAGCAATTACCTTCCCTTGGATTATTATTCCAAGGCATCATAACATGTTCATGGATCACTGGTAGCGATACTCCCTCAGATTCCATGATCCTTTACCAACGAGATTAGAAAGAAGAAAGTAAAAGCAAAAGTTGGATCTGAAAACACAAAGTTATGCTCCTTCAAGATTTTTCTGTCAAAAGTCTTCAGTCTATAATAAATTACATTTTATTAAACTCAGTCCACAAAAATTCAGAGTTTCGAAAATTATAAAATATGATAGTAATGCAACTACTTTAAAAAAACAAATGTCAAAAAGTTGGATCTGAAATCTCAAAGTTATTCTCGTTACAAGATTTTTTTTTCTCTCTCTCTCACAAAAGTCTTTAGTCTATACTAAAAAATTCATAGATGTCAAGTTGGTACCGTTCCAAAAAGTCATACACAATAATTCACACCAAACTGCATTAGATAGTTGGGACCATTGTCTCAAGTAAATTTTGAGTCGAATATATTACATCCGTCTCGGTTATTAACCCGGGGCATGGATCGAATATATGGAAATTTTAGGATATCTAGATCCGCATCGGATTTGTGTATATTGTCTATATCTGGATCCGAGCACTATGGATATTCAAGATTTAATATCCATGGATAATCAGATCATGATCTGTAGATATCCTATTTTTGAAGCATTATTATATTACATAATTTTTTATTAAAAATATAATATCGTGTTTGTAATAGGAAGATAATAAGAAAATAGATATGCATGGTATTAAAATTTATTTAAAAAATTACAAAAAACTAAAATTATAACAGAAAATACTAAATATATTAATTTTTCATATAATTTATATTAAAATATCATTAAAATTTTAAAATAACAACATTTTTGTATGTTAAATTCCAACGTGAGCACCTAAATATTTTGTATAGCTCATGATTTGAAATTTTAAAATCAAACTGCACACTAATACATTTAAAATTATTTAATAGAAATAATAAAATTATACACTAAATATTTTAAATAGGATCGGATCCAGATATCAAAAAGAAATATTATTATCCGGATCCAGATTCGTACCCTCAATTCTGTAATTTTTATTTTCCAGATTTGGATCTGTTTATTCTGGGTATCCAAAATTTTGAGATGGATAAGGATTGATCGGGTTTCAGATCTCAAATAATATGCCCCTATCTATTAGTTATCATACACTAAAAGTATGTGGGGGAGTTTGGAGGTTCGCCGCAGGTTACCTCCTCTTGTTCCGGTGGTCAACATCGGGTTCAACCTTCCGTTGTTGGTTGGTGCAGTTGCTGGCTGTGTCTCACGAGTGAGATATTCTTTCATCTTTGTCCGAAGGCTTGTGCTCCACTTGTTGGAGTTTCGGTGGCGGTGGTGGTCCGAGTTTCCTCCGGGAAGGGTTTTGATGGCCTGAGTCGTCTCTTACCATTTTCAATGGTTCTTGACTTTTCCAGATCATGTGTTTGTTGTGTACTTGTTTTATTTTTTACTATTTTTGGTCCTTTAGTATTTCAGTTTGTGGTACCAAACTGGTGGATATTGCTTGAGTCCATATATTGCTTTGCGTAATCTCAAGACATTACCAGGAGCCACAATGTGTTCCAATTCCGGTGGTGGAAGCATGTAAACCTCATCTTCAAGTTCACCTTGTAGAAAAGCGTTCTTTACATCCATTTGCCATAAGTTCCAATTAAGATTAGTAACCAAGGATAACACAACCCGAACCGCATGTAGCTTGATAATCAGAGCAAAAGTGTCTTGGTAATCCTCTCCATACGTTTGGGGGAACCCCCTTGTCACAAGTCTCGACTTATACCTCTCAATTGTACCATCAATATTGCATTTAATCGTGAAAATCCACCTAGATGTGAAGGTTTTCTTCCCAATAAGCAAAGTAGATTCATCCCAAGTGTGATTTCTCGTCATTGCTTCATACTTATCATGTACTCATCCCAAACTTTATGTTCCTTTGCTTCTTCCTAGGTTGTTGGCACCAAATTTTTGTCAAGTTGAGTGATAAACGCTTGGTGAGCTTGAGGAACTTCCATTAGATCACATACCACTTTGTTAGGATGAGCTATATCGTTGTTGTTGTTGAAGTACACTCTTGTATTTCTTATGCGTTGGCTTCTTTGTAAAGAAATTGTGGCCGGCGTTATAGGTATTGGTTTGATCATGCTCGCGTCGGCCGTGGCTGGTGTGTGAGTAGAGTCGACCGTGCTATCCTCAGATCGCAGGCTTGATGCATCCAAACGATTCTCCACGACCACTTCTTCCGTATGCGGCCTTGGTGTACCGGAGCTGCCTTCCTCGGCCACTTCTCTGTCTGCGGCCTTGAATCCCCCGATCCGTTTGTTATGACCATTTCCTCTGGCCGTGGCCTTGACTCATCCGATCCTGACTTCAGTGATCACTTCCTCTGGCCGCGGCCTTGGCTCATCCAATCCGACTTCATTTTCACACGGCCGAGTAGGGCTTAAGGAGGTGATGTCGAGTTTTTCCAAGATCAATCTTAATCCCATAGCACGATCCGATGTATTCTTGGATAGATCTTGTAGATTTTCCCAATCCATTTCTTCATAATACCCTCGGTTTTCCATGAATTTGACTTCTCTTGAAACCATAACCTTTCTTGACTCAGGTACATAACACTTGTAGCCTTTTTGAGTGCTTGAGTATCCAATGAACACCCATTTTCCACTCTTAGCCTCAAGCTTATTTCTCATTTCTCCTAGCGTAAGGGCAAAACAAACACACCCGAATACACATAAATGATCAATGAAAGGTTTAGTTTTGTTTAATATCTCAAATGGAAAAACATCATGTAACACTTTGGTGGAAATTCGATTAATAAGGTAACAAGCCGATACCACGGCATCACTCCAAAAAGTACGTTTGTATGAAACATCAGCAACTTTGTAACCTCCATAAGATGTATATTCTTCCTCTCGACCACACCATTTTGTTGAGGGGTGTAAGGGCATGTAGTTTGATGAATGATCCCATGGTTTATAAGGATTTGTTTAAAGGCATGACTTGTGTATTCCCCACCATTATCGGTCCTTAAGATTTTTATGTTGGCACTATATTGCTTAAAAATATGATTTTGGAAGTTAGTAAAGGCTTTTAAAACTCGATCTTTACTAGGCAACAAAGTTAACAAAGTAAATTTCGATTTTTCATCAATAAAGGTGACAAAGTATTTGTGACTATCTCTAGAAACACAAGGGGAAGACCATATATCCAAATGAACTAAATCAAAGCATTCTCATAAATAGTAGAAGACTTAGAGAATACCGATTTGCAATGTTTACCAAGAGTACAAGCCTTACAATTGTCATTTTTAGAGAAACAATAGGCAACAAAATGTTTAAAGCATGAGAATGTGGATGTCCTAAACGAGCATGCCACAACATATCATCATTTAAACCATTACTAGAAGTAAAAGCATTAGACGAGCTAGTAAAACTTGAACTGAAAGATAGATTTGGACTATTTTGGGTCTCTTTTAGCAAGTAAAGTCCATCCTTGCTAACACCTTCTCTAAAGACTTGTCCACTTAGTATTCTGAAAACACACCGAGTTAGTATCGAATATGGCTTTACAATTCAAGTCACTTACGGTTTTATAAACACTTAATAAGTTGGATTTAAACGTTGTCATATAAAGAGTCTTAGAGGCTTTATCAAATAACCTAAGGTCACCAATACCATTGATATGAACCTTCTTCCCATCCGCAATACTAACACAACCTAAAGCCGGTTTCAAATTCTCAAGTAATTTCACACTACTAATCATATGGTGAGTAGCTCTCGAATCTACATCTAAGGTTTTAGCAATTTTGGAAACATAAAACGAGTTACCGAATACCTTGAGAGCATTGATGGATTTTATGAGCTCTTCAAAGTCAGATTTCTTCACAAATTCTTCACTAGTTACCACCATTGCAACCACTTGAGACACTTGAGAGGTAGATCCAATGTTCACTTGACCCGCAGCATCCTCACTTGCAATAATAGCTTTTGGTTTCTCCCATTTGCTTTGCTTGAGGTGAGGATGTAGAGTCCAGCATCAATCCTTAGTGTGTCCTTTGCGTTTGTAATGTTTACACACAAACACTTTCCTCTCCTCATTGCGGTATGACGCCTTATTTTTCCATTGTAAGCTCCCCCTTACCACCAAGAAGTTTCCGAGAACCTTGTTCTCGTTGAACTAGACCACACACTTCCTCTAGGCTAGGAAGTTTGTCTTGTCTTAAGAGATGACACACGAGCATAATAGGCTAGATTTGAGTTCATCATAAGTCAAAACACCTTATCTTGTTCAAGTCGTTCACCCAACACCATTGGGTCTACCATAGGAGGTCTTAGCATCTCAAGCTCTGCCCAAAGTGACATATACTTCCCAAAGCATTGAGTAAACTCCATGTCTTTTTGGTTAAGGTCGCTTATAGCCTTTTTGACTTCATACACACGGCTAAGGTTGGAGAGGTTCCCATAGACTTTCTTCAAAGTATCCCATAAGAGCTTAGCACTCTCACAATAAGAGTAATTAAGCCTCATGATTGGACGGATCAATTGAGCTTTGCATAAGAACAAGAGAAACTTGGTCATCTTGATACCACTTCTCTTGCTCAGCATCTGCAGCTACCATTGCACTTACTTCACCTTCTTTTTCTTTACCAAGAGATCGGACCATCCTCTTTGGAGCTTCACCTTCAATGTGTGCCCAGAGTCTACATCCACAAAGGACAGATTTCATTGTCCTAGACCACAAAAGATAGTTCATGTCCTTGAGAGTGACATAAACACCTAACCCCTTTGAGTTATCCATCAGATTTTGCACAAAAATTCAAACTGAAATTTTTTTGCCGTTAACAGCGAAAAAGAGAGATCATGGGGCTTAAACCGGATGAAATGGAAATTAAATTATTCAAAAACAGCCAAGAAAGAAACTTGATTCTGATACCATGTGAGTTTTTAAGTGAAAGTAGAGATTAAGAGATTGAAGTTCTTGAGATTTAGAAGAAGATAAACGTTTTGTCGTTTGAGAGAGAATGAGAGATGGAGTCGAGAATGAGAGTATATGGAAGAAGAGTATATCTCTTTCTTAGATTAAAATGAGGCCATATAACAAGTATAAATAGACAACAAGGTAAAAACCCTAGGTTAGCTACAAACAAATGTACAAGAAGACAAATAAGCTCTAAGAGGAAAGTTTCCTTGCTTTTGCTATGAACAAGGGATAGGACACGTCCCTTTTAGCCCCAACGATCACCTAGAGGTCACATGTGGTCTTGTTTGAATGTTTAACCTTCTAGGAACGAAAGCCAACATGTTCCCAACGATCATATGGGAAGATGACCCTATATTTGCACAATTGTATCTTGACCCTGAATGTGCATGGCGATAGTTATCACAAAGACCCTAATTTTGCACATTGTAAGAGACCTGTGAGGAGCTTAAGACGATGTAAGGAGTGGTAAGAGTTGTTTACCAGTGAAGGTTGTTTTACCTCTGGTGGATGCCATATGCAATCCACATCAAAAGCTAAATCACATTATGACATTTGTAATAAATACAACCAACATAATTGCCACATTTAGC